>OY731402.1:42460678-42622660 GCA_963425845.1 Sphenostylis stenocarpa | reverse complement strand
TGTAGAGGTTATCAAGAACCGGAATTTGGTTCTTGGTGAGAGGTTGAGTGCAGGAACTGGAATTTGGTTCTTGTAATAGATTAGGTGTAAGATTGTTGAATCTGTAAAACATTTAATCTAGTGGAACCCAGCTGGAATTTGACTGGAGACTGGACGTAGCCCTGGTATTGGGTGAACCAGTATAAAATATCGGTGATATCTTTCTTAACCTTTCTCTCCTTTAAATTCTGTTGCTGCATTATTTTGATTGATTGCTTTGTGATTCAAGAACAGATCTTTAAACTTAATTTTCGAATTAGATAATCTGTTATTTGCGAAAAACTTTCAAAGATCAATTCACCCCCCCTCTTGATCTAAAACTACTTTTCTAACAATTTCCACCTCCCTTGATGTTGTTCAAGAGGAGAAATTGTTGCACA
This sequence comes from Sphenostylis stenocarpa, assembly GCA_963425845.1. NCBI lineage: Eukaryota > Viridiplantae > Streptophyta > Magnoliopsida > Fabales > Fabaceae > Sphenostylis > Sphenostylis stenocarpa. Next base: position 42,622,241 of record OY731402.1, on the reverse strand, counting down.
TTCTGAAAAGACATAAGAAAGCCATCGGCTGGACCCTGGCAGACATTCTTCATATCAGCCCATCCACATGCATGCATAGGATATTATTGGAGGATGGAGCCAAACCAGTGAGATAGCCACAGAGACGACTAAACCGCGTGATTTTGGATGTTGTGAAGAAGGAGGTGACCAAGCCTCTTTAGGCTGGGATCATCTATCCTATATCAGATGGTCAGTGGGTGAGTCCAGTCCAGGTGGTCCCCAAGAAGACATGCCTCACTGTTGTGAAGAATGAGAGGGATGAGCTCATTCCCACCAGAATACAAAACAGTTGGAGGGTCTGTATCGACTACCGAAGGCTCAATCAGGCAACACGGAAGGACCATTTTCCACTGCCTTTCATTGACCAGATGCTTAAGCGTCTGACAGGTAAATCTCATTACTACTTTCTAGATGGTTTCTCTGCTAATTTTTAGATCCATATTGCTCCTGAGGATCAGGAGAAAACCACATTCACCTGCCCCTTTGGCACTTTTGCCTATAGGAGAATGCCTTTTGGCCTATGCAATGCCCCTGGTACCTTCCAGCGATGCATGCTTAGTATCTTTTCAAATTTCCTTGAAAATTGTAAGAGGTGTTTATGGATGATTTCACTATGTATGGATCCTCGTTTGATGCATGCTTAGATAATTTGGATAGAGTGCTTAATAGATGCATTGAAACTAATCTTGTTCTGAATTTTGAAAAATGTCACTTCATGGTAGAACAAGGTATAGTTTTAGGGCATATTATTTCTAGTAAGGGCATAGAAGTGGATCCTGCAAAAATCTTTGTTATTTCACAATTGCCTTACCCCTCTTGCGTGCGAGAGGTTCAATCTTTTCTTGGCCATGCAGGTTTCTACAGGCGCTTCATTAGAGACTTCAGTAAAAAGGCCCTTCCACTATCCAAACTGCTTCAAAAAGATATTGAATTTGATTTTGATGACAGGTGCAAAAAGGCGTTTGACTGCCTCAATGAAGCATTGACCACCACTCCTATCATCCAGGCACCTGACTGGACAGTCCCATTTGAGTTGATGTGTGATGCATCTAACTATGCATTGGGGGCTATCCTAGCACAGAGAGTTGATAAGCTGCCTCGGGTAATATATTATGCTTTTAGGAATTTGGACGTGTCGCCACCGTCAAAACGAGGCAGTCGGAGCGACGCGATGGTTCCGACTTTGCAATTTTTGCGTTTTATTGGTGTGGTTACAACGCCTTTAGGTTGTCCGATAACCGGGCTGAACCTAGGGGCGAGGTTTTCGAAAAGGCGCTCTTGGATTGTCCGATAACCGGGCTAACCCAAGAACTAATTTTGACGGGTTTTTTTGGAGTCGCCACCGATGTTTTTACCGGAAGCATCGAAAAAGGAGTAAAAAGGCGTTGGTTTTCGAAAAACCAACTTTGGTCATTAGAACCAGAGTTGGGTAAGGGAGTTAGTTACAAGTAAGGGAAGTATTAGTTCCCATACGCCGCCCCTTTCGGGTTCCCTATGATAGGCCAGCTACTTTAAATAAATAAACCGGTGAAAATACGCTTTTACCCTTTATTTGCGGAATTCAAAATTACGACTACATGGCCCTAATATCTATTACATAATTAAAAATAAAGCAGTAAAGGAGAGAGAGAGTGTAGAAACCTCCGAGGCAAGCTTTCTATTAATTTCTTGAAAACTAGGGTGCTTTTTGGCAGCCCTTCACTCTTTACAACGCCGGATTCTCCTGAAAAACGCTACAAAAAAATCTAAAAAGCTCTCAGAAACTACGGAAATGCTTCGGAGGGATTCTAGAAAGAGAATTTGAGGATGTGACTAGAGAAAGAATGGAAGAACTGTGTGAAATGAAGGGAATGGCGCGACTATTTATAGGGATTCGCGCCTGTCAGGTCGAGACGGTCGCCTCATCTGACAAGGTCAAGACGGTCGTCTCGCCATTCGAGACGGGCATCTCGCGTTGCAGAAATGGCGAGACGGCCGTCTAGCCAAAAAAGACGGCGGTCTCACCATTGGCGAGTGCTGAGATGACCGAGACGGCTGTCTCGCCAAATGAGACGGCGGTCTCGCCACTTTCGCAAGGCGAGACGGCGGTCCCGAATCCGAGACGGCGGTCTCGACCCTAAAAGGCGAAAATCCTTATTTTTATGCCCAAAATCCCTCCTATTCTAATATGGGGTCTGATAGTCTCTCCTAATGGCTTCTTAGGCTTCATCCATCTTCAAAAAGGAGGTCTTCTGCTCTTTATTATGAGGTCGGGCAAGATTTGGGGTCTACAACTGCCCCCCCCCCCTTTACCCGACTAGTCGACTGCTGGCTTGTTGTGCCAAGGAGATCGACTGGAGGGTAAAGGAGTTGACCCTCTTGCCCGGTTGTCCTTCTGATGTTCCGTCTTTGTAGCGGTTGATCTTCTGGAAAAAAAGTGTTCTTCCAGGATGCTTCTTCTAGCGGTAGCTGATCTTTTTGACTGATGAGTACGAACCCTTGTCGCCGCCGTCCGTTCCGACGTCCAGGGACGTCTCGAACGTTTATGCGAGCGGTCGCGAAAAGATGGTTTAGACTCACGTTTTTTGTTAAAAATATATTCATTGCTTCCGAGGCGCTCAATGCTGAACTATCCTCTAATAGAAGCAAGGTTTTTGAAAAGGGTTCTTCTGGAGTCGCCACCAATGTTTTGACCATAAACATTGGAAAAGGAGAAAAAGGCATTGATTTTAATAAAAACCAAACTTGGCCATTATAACCAGAGTCGGGTAAGGGAGTTAGTTACGTGTGGGGAAGGTATTAGCACCCCACAACGCCCCTTTCGGGTTCCCTATGACGGATTAATTCATTTAAGTTAAGATTACAAGAAATTACGCGATTACCCTTATTTTATTCGTATAATAAATATGACTATCTACCTGATTTTATTTACATTTTATGAAGCAATAAATAAAGCAGTAAAGGAGAAGAGATTTGAGAAGAACCTCCGTAGCAAGCTTTATATATCAACTCTGTTACAATAAGGACGCGTTTCGGCAGTCCCTCGCTCTACAACAACTCTCCTCACGACAAAACTCGACTCGACTCAATTTTACAGAAGAATCGAATGCTGGAATCTAGTTCATTAACTGATTGTTACCTATATAAGGCAATCAGAAAGATCATTCGAGAGAGGGAGATAAGTAGACAAGTCTTCTGAGTTGTCTGGGGTGTGGAGAATGACAAATGAGGCTCCTATTTATAGCCATTTTTTGCCTGGAACTTTGGGATGGCCGTCTGGGTTGGGACGGTCATCCCAAATGCCTTTTCCACGTTGTGCCAATCTGGGACGGCCAGTCTGGGTTGGGATGGCCGTCCCAAATGCAATTTAACACAGGCTGGGACCCCCTGGGGTTTGGGACGGCCGTCCCAACTCTAGGACGGTGGTTTCGGCCTGTTTAGTCCAGTTTTCGCGTTCTGGGACCCCCGGGAAGCTTTCCTTTTCTTTTTCGGACGTAGATTGATGCCGATGTGTTGTCCGTTGAAGCTTTATCTTCATGTAGGAAGTCTTATTGGCCTTTAAAGTACTGGGCGAGCTTTATCTCTGTGTAGGAAGTCTCCTTTGCCTTTATTGTGTGGATGGGTGACCTCCGTCTTATTGCGAAAAGTCTTCTTTTCTTTTATTTGGGAAACCGGGTGAACTTTGTCTTTGTGTGAAGTTCCCCTAGATTTTATTTGAGAGGCCGGGCAAAATTAGGGGTCTACAGCTGCCCCCCCTTCACCTGCCAGACTAATTTGTTGGTTTAATATACTGACAAAGTTAGTTGGTAGGGGAAGGAGTTAACCCTTTTGCCCGGTTATCCTTCGGATGCTGCTCCTTTGCTGATCCTCCGGATGATAAATATTTTGATAGGTACCAACCCCTATCTGGTTTGAGCCTCCTTTTATAAAGCTCTGGTGAGTACTTACCCTCACCTGGTATAAGTCTGTATTTTACTAGACTTTTGTGAGTACCTACCCCCACTAGGTATGAACCTTGTTTTACAAGGTTTTGGTGAGTACCTACCCTCACCCGGTATGAGTTTGCATTTTGTTAAACTCGTGTGGGTACTTACTTCTGAGGTGCTCAACACTGAACTATCCTCTAATAGAAGCAAGTCTTTGCACCCGTTTTTTGTAATGCTTCAGGTGAGTATTTTTACTCTACCCAAGGCATTTTGCTAAGTTTTGATGAGTACCTACCCTCATCTGGTAAAAAAAAACCTTATTTTTAAGGTTTTGGTGGGTACCTCCCCCCACCTGGTATGAATCTGCATTTTTGCTAGATTCTAGTGGTTTTTACACCTCCACTTGGTGTGAACCCGCATATTGACTAGGTTCTAATGGATTTTACACCCCTATTGGGTGCGAACCTGCATATTGACTAGGCTCTAGTGGTTTTTACACCCCCACTGGGTGCGAACCTGCATATTGACTAGGCTCTAGTGGTTTTTACACCCCCACTGGGTGCGAACCTGCATATTGACTAGGCTCTAATGGATTTTACACCCCCATTGGGTGCGAACCTGCATATTGACTAGGCTCTAGTGGTTTTTACACCCCCACTGGGTGCGAACCTGCATATTAACTAGGTTCTAATGGATTTTACACCCCCATTGGGTGTGAACCTGCATATTGACTAGGTTCTAATGGATTTTACACCCCCATTGGGTGCGAACCTGCATATTGACTAGGTCCTAATGGATTTTACACCTCCATTGGGTGCGAACCTGCATATTGACTAGGTTCTTCTCATTCAATCTTTTGATTGATGAGTTCATACCCTTAACGGGCTTTCGGAGAAGTGTTGGCGGCTTACTGTCTTTGATCATGCGCCTATTCCTTGGGGAATGATTTGGTTTTTTACCTTGACTTTTTAGTCATCCGATTTTACCGGGGATTCTTTGTTTTTGGCTTTTTTGTTTAGCCATCCGGCTTTTTGCCGGGGATTCTTGATTTTTGGCTTTTCTGTTTTGCCATCCGGCTTTGCCGGGGATTCTTTGTCGGTTGCCTCCTATTTAGGCAGGAATCCTCTGGGGATTTTGAATTCTCTTCTTGATTGTGCCTCTCGATTAGGCAAAGATCCACTTGGGGATTTTGTTGTGCCTCTTGATTAGGCGAATGCTTCAATAGTGGTGAAGACTTTGAGGGCTTGGATTGCCTCTTGCATAGGTTGATTTCCCATTTCTTGGGGATATTAATTTTTGCTTGCTTTGTTGAAAAGTGAAGGCTTTGTACTTCACCGGGGATATCCGTCTTTGGGCGTACTTCCCTGTGGATATAATTTTGTAGTTTGCCTTTGTCGTAGGCTCACTGGGGTAGTTTTCTTGTTGATGATCCACTGGGGAATTGATTTCATTCCAGAGATCTATTTTGAACTGCCCCCCGAGGGAGAAATGGAGTTTTCGACTCTTTATGGGTTGTTGTTGTTTGAGCTGGCGTTGCCTATGCTCTTATTTTGCTGGGGAATGGGTTTCTACCCTTTTCTTGCAATTTCTCTTTTTTATGCGATTTAGTTTTTGCATATGTGCTCCTTTTATGCACATTGGCTTGATCTTTGGATGAGAAAGATATCTTTTTTATTCCTCTTTTCTTTTTGGAGATCCCTGGGGAATTTTTCTTTGCTTCTTGGGGATCAAATCCTTGGTTTGATTTTTTATGATGGAGTCTTGGCTCCGACTTTTATGACGCTCTTTTATTGAGCGAGATGAAGAGATTTTCTTCTTTTCTCTTTTTCGGGATTCACCAAGGAGTCTGTTTCCTGGGGGTCCAATTTTGATGATGGAGTCCTGGCTCCTGGCTTTGTGAAGCTCTTATTTGAGCTGGAAGATGGAAAAAATCTTTTGTTTTCCTCTTTTTGTAGACGTTTCTTGATATGCTCTGTTAGGAGACATTTATTTGACCTTTTTCTGTGGTGGCCTCCGTTAGGGGATGAAAAGTTTTTCTTTCTTTTCCTTTTGTTGCCCCCTGGTGATGTGGAGGATTTGACTCCGTATGATGGGCTCTTGTGCAGCCCTTATTCTCCTTATTCTCCTTATTCTGCTTTGGGGAAGTGGTGGAGACTCTTGCATGAGTGTGCTTGATGACTCATGTGACGATGAAGCTGAGTCGTGAGGTAATCTTTTTGTTTTGCCTCTGGAGTAGGCAATGATCTGCTTGGGGATGATCAAGCCTTTCCGTTGGTTTTTATTTTTGATGGTTTCCTTCTTTCTTGGATGGAAGGATGGTGATTGTAGCTCTGAATGACTATGTTTGATGACTCATGTGGTGGTGCTGAGTCATAAAGTATTTTTCTGCCTTTGAATAGGCAAGGATCCTCTTGAGGATGATCAAGCCTTTCCGTTGGCTTCTCTACATTGATGACTTTCTTTTATTGGTGTAGAAGGTTGATGGTTGGAGCTAGTTTCCTTGAAGCTCCTTATTTTGCTGAAGATAATTTTGATTTTGCCTTTTTCTATCGCGATTTAATTTTATCGCGAATTTTTGAAATCCGGCTTTTTAGTATATCATGTGTGCCTTTTATTTTATAGTTTTTGTACACATGGGCTTTTGAAATGTGAAACAGAAATAACTACTTTTATTTATTACTGCTTTTTGTTTGGTACATTCAAGCTTTTTCAAAATACTAAAAATTATCTAAAGAGACTCCTCCTAATCGTCTGCCTCTGGACTGGAGTGGGAGGATGGTACTGGCGAAGGGAAGCGGCGGAGTAGGCGGCGCTGGAACCTTGCCTGAGTCTGGACCAAGCTCTCTATCTGGCGGTCCGTCCTGTCTTGCCTAACAGTCAACTGACTAAACTGCTGACGTATAAACTGGAACTCTCCTTCCATGTATGCATGCTCCTCATCCAAGCGTCGGTACAAGCCGGGGAAATCAGAATCTCGTGACTGCTGCTGGGATTCTGAGGTAGTAGGGATGTCTTGCAGCGTACCGAAGTCATGCATATCCCATGAAATCGAGATGATAGGGTTTAAGATGAACCCTGTTCCTTCTCTGCTGAGGATATTCATGTGCGTCATCACTCCTCCGTTGATTGCTCTGGTTGGAGTTCAACAGGGAGGTCTTCTCCGTCAGTGCATCCCCAATACTCAGCCAAAGGGGTAAGGAGGGGAGCTATCATGATAGCTCCTGCTGGTCCCCGTGTACCGCATTCCTTTACGGCCTTCAAGAATGCGTATCCTGGATTGCACTTATGCCCTTGGTGCATACAGTAGACGATAAAAAGATCAGCCAGCGTTACCTTCCCCTGGCTCTCCTTCCGGCTATGTAGGGTCCCAGCAAGCAGTTTGTGGCATATGCGGAGCGGAGGAGAGAAGGATGCCCCCTTCAGGTGTGTGGGCAGGTTGTGAGTTCTAGTGATCTCTTTCCACATGCTAGTGGTGGTGAGAACAGCAGGCTTCTCCAGATATGCAGACCGATATTCTGGTGTCCTTGTGTCTGCTCGTTGGCAGAAACCCATGATGACATTGAAGTCATCCAAAACAGTGGTCCGGTAGGATCCATCCATCCAGTAGGAGACAGCTTGCGTTGGTGGCACTCCAGGAATTGTGGATGGCATTTCCATCATGTTGATAGAGGCAAGAAACTCCATTGTAGCGGTGCGATGGATTCGAGTAGATGGCTCACGGAGCAGAAAGTCCCATCCTATGTTGTGGATGAACCTTCTGACATCTTGCTCCCAGCCAAATGTAGCAAGGATCTCGAAATCTAGTCGCAGCATAGGATACCAGGCAAATTGTTAGATATTTGCCAGTCGTTGTTGGTGCGCCTCTGCCATCATCATGCTGGTGACAGGAGTTCTTCTAGCAGCAGTCCTAGTGCGCTTTCTCCTGGACGAGGCTTCTCCACGCTCCATTGTGAGCTCTATTCTTTTAGGAATGCTAAAAATGTATAGAGAAGGAGGAAAAGCAAGATAGGAAGCTTGGAATGAGGTACCAAAGCTCAATCCCGCGCCCCCCCTATATAGGCCGTGCCAGGAGGTTTGGGTAGGCCGTCTGGGTTGGGACGGCTGTCTCAAATGGCAAATTTGTTCATGGCCCAACCCCCACCTGAGACGCGCGTCTCAAACAAAAATTGGCACTTGGGACGGCCGTCTGGGCTTTGGGACGGCCGTCTCAAGCTTCTGATGCTGGTTTTTGATTTTTTTTGAGTTAATTTTCGTGTTTTTTGATGAATTTGAAGATAGGATTCCCTTCATTTATGCTTTAATGCATGCAATGCTTCATGATATGCATTCTATGATCTATTTTAGTTAATATTTTGAAAGTTTTAACTGATGTGCTTTAACTTCGGGCGCATTCTTGGTGCTTTGCCTTCATGTCATTTTATTTTTTTTATCAACAAGCTAAGCTGTACTGATTTTCCATCTTGGGATTTTCTTTGCTATGGCCGAAGAACCATCTTTCGTTCGTAGGGTAACTGCCATATCAATGCCCTCCTTCCTTTCCTTAGGGATTTCGACCTTCCTATTGATCACTATGTTACCACATTCCCCTTTATTACTTGAATGCTTTATAGTGAAATGGTCAAGAGAAGAGAAAGAGAAGGATTTATAACAAAGGTTTGTGTTTTAGAGGGATATATTTTTTGTAATATAGGTTTTTGTAAGAATGGCTAGCCAAGGTTGGTCTGTGTTTAGGCTAGTTTAGATAAACATTTCATTCTTATGATGTGGCGTCGTTGTTTACTGATTTGTGGCGCCTTTTTGGTTGATTGACTAACTTCCCTAGTCCGCCCTTTCGGGTTTTCAGCCTAGGATGTTGTGCTTTTTGTCCTAACTTTTGTCTAGGTTTCCTTTTTGTATTTATTTTTTAGGAATACCTAGCGGACTTTTCATAACCCTAACTTTTGCCCAGGCTACCCTTTATTATTGTTCGGGTCTCCTGCCGGGTTTACCCTAACTTTTGTGCAGCCCCCTTTGTGGGTTTCCTGCCCGGTATTTTGCCCTTTTATTTTCTTGTCTCGGCCTTTGACCTCGACGGGCTTTTCTTTTTATATGCATATATTTTTTTGCACAACATTGTCAAAACTTGATTTTGTCAAGATAGATTTTATTTGTGTTTCTAGTTAATCAATCATTTTTTACTTTTCTTTGCGGCGCTTTAATTATTCTGACGCATTTGGAACAAAACGTTTTATCTAAACCTTGTTTATTAAAATGGGGTATAGATACATTTAGTAAGAAAAGAAGCAGATAGTAAGAATATCATTCTTTTGTAATTTCAGGGAAATGTGTGCCCTAAAGATGCTCGAGGGACGGGCATACCCCGAGGAGTGATCTCTAATAGTCACTAGGTTTACATCCCTTAGAATCAGAAGAAGGACACCTAATGACTAACGCTACCTTTTGCGCTAATACCCCTCCTTTTTGGAATACCATCTTCGAGGGGTAAGACTTCCCTATTTTCCGTATGGTTTGATTTTTCATGGGATTGTACCCTAAACCATACTTTTGCGGGTTATCCTTGAAATCTGGTAGCTCTCTTATTCCTTGAGCATTCTTTCCGAGCCCCTGTCCTGGGCGATATCCATATCTTTTCATCATATGGGCCACCTTCATGTTACTGGGGAGTCTTTCTATGTTGGCAATTTCGAGTGCTTGAAAAGATGTTTCAAGAGCCTCTTCAGCCGCATCCACATATGGCTGGACAGACGGTTTGCTAATCAGAAAGTCTTCTTCAGCTTGAACTGTGACGAGTTTATCACTTATCACAAACTTGACTTTCTGGTGGAGCGTTGAAGGTATTGCCTTAGCGCTATGAATCCAAGGTCTACCAAGGAGACAGCTGTATGCTGGCGTGATATTCATCACGTGGAAGTCTATGTTGAAAATAGTAGGTCCAATTTGGATTGGTAGACTAATTTCTCCTACTACTTCTCGTCTTGATCCGTCAAAGGCTCGAACCACTGTATTACTCGGGCGCATGTGGGCTCCTTGGACTGTTATTTTGTCGAGTGTACTTTTAGGCATAACATTTAGGGATGACCCATTATCCACAAGTACTTTGGAAATGAGATATTCCTTGCATTTGAAAGAGATATGCAAAGGCTTATTATGATTTGACCCTTCCAAAGGGAATTCTTCATTAGTGAAAGTAAGGTGATTATTGGCTGTGATATTACCAATAATTCCTTCAAACTTGTCTTGGGATATTGCATGCGGAACAATGATTCATTCAAAACCTTTAACAGTGCGTTTCGATGCGGTTCCGAACTCATGATAAATGATAACAAAGTTATCTTTGTTGGAGTACGATTGAGTTGATCGATGATAGAGTACTCACTTTGTCTTATGTACTGGAGTAACTCATCTGTCTCCTCCTTGGATTCCTTTTCTTCTTCGGCCTTACTTTTTGCTTTCTCTTTAGTATTTTCTTGTAATTCCTTGGGGGAGTATATTCTTCCGCTTCGAGTCATGCCCCCAATACCGGCTATGTTGGAGATATCTTGATTATCTGGTAATTCTTCTGAGTATCTCCAAGGTACAGCTTTATTTGATGAATAAGGGAAAGGACACGGCACGAATAAATGTAAAGGCATTATTGTTTCTTCCCTTTTATTGATTGGAATGATTAACGGTGCTTGTTTGTTATCATCTTCAGATTTATTGACCGTCGTAGAGATTTTGATGACGAAAGGCTTCTTTTCCATTTTTCTGATTTGTGGAAAGCATATCAGTTAATCCTTTCTTTTTATTATCTTTGTTATTAAAATGAGGAGGGATGTATGAATGTATGCAACTTATGAATGCAATAGACAATTTAAGGAAAAATCCTTTTATTAGAAAGTGAAAATCCTTCTATACAATGCTTTGAAGCAAATGTTGACAAAAGCGAACAAGCTTGAAGAATCCTATAGGTAAATTAGGCTTTCTTCGTAATTCGTCTTTAGCTGTTATCACGAAATTTCTGAGCATCTTGATTTGCTCAGATACCGCCTGGCTCATATCTTCACTATATTGACGAGCCTCTTTTATCTTCTCTTCTTGATGAACGATCAAGGCATGCTGCTGATCAGACCTCTCTATTATTCGGTCTTTTTCACGAAGTAATTGACCATACTGAGCTAATCCATCTTTTTCTTTCTCATGTAGCTCCTCTAGGTCTACTCTGTATTTTTTAGCGGTTTCACACCACTTCTGTGCTTCTGACCGAGTATTTGCTAGGTCGTCTTGTATTAGCTTGATCGTTTTTGCCTGTTCTGCAAGCGTGCTCTCAAGATGTGCTATTTCGTCGTTCATGTCTCGAAACAGACTATCTTGCTCAAGTCTCGGAATCTTCAATGCTTGTTTTGTCTCTTCCTGATAAGTAGCACAGTCATTCTTAAGACGCTCTATTTCGTGGTCCTTCTTTTTACATTGCCTTTTTAGACCATCTATTATAAGGGTTGATTCTTGATCTTTTTCTTCAAAAGCCCTTAGCTGAGCTTCCATGACTTCAACCCTCTTGTTTAAGGCATTGACCTGCAATTGTAGCTCTTCATTTGCTAACGTTGTAGTGAATGCAGTAGATGGTTGGGGTATCCCTCTATTTTTCCTCCATTCTTCATATTCATGGGATGTAGATACCTGAACCTTTCCGAGTTCTTTATCTCCCATATAGACTGGTCTTTCCCATGCTTTCCGGACAGCGGATATTTCTTCAAAGCTATGGGAATAATGGCATATACTCAGCCCTCTGAGCTCTTCTTGCGTTGGTGCGGTCTGAGTTCTCATAAGTTGTCTCATAGCCATCTTAGGAGAGTAGGCTATACAACCTCTGAGACCTAGAAGTGGTATGCTCAGGTAATCTCCGCATCGTACTAGAATATAACCGGGTCGGAACCAAGGGCAAACCCATGATACGTGCTCTATGTTCCAGTTTTCTAACTCGGTCTTCCACTCTAAAGCTTGACGATGTTGAAGAGGGATTTTTGGAAAACTCCTTAGAGGATCAGGAAATACGCCCATGTGGCTTGAAGCGTAGAAATGAGTGACACCCCATACGTATAGCAATGAAGTGCAGCATCTAAGTGTTTTCCCCTGTTTCTGTCGGCAAAAATCTACGGAAAGCAGGGTGTCGGTGAGGATTGCAGGTATAGGACTCTTTGAATATACGTCCCAGGCAAAAAATGCATCCATTGCAGCATGATCCACAATGTTCACATGAAATGGGAATAGTATGATTCCGAACATTGCTAATGCTAGAGTCTTGTTGAATGTAGACCAATCTTTCTTTTCAGCCAGAGAAATTAAGTGGTCTTCTATCACAACCATTTTCCAACCTCGGATATTCCCTTTTCCCTCTAGGGTGGATTGATGAGGGGGCAGTCGTATGATGGTAGCAACCTTACTTACGGCTACATATATTCCTGTCGCCACCGTCCATTCCGACGTCCCGGGGGACGTCTCGAACGTTCTGCGAGCGGTCGCGAAAAGATGGTTGAGACTCGCGTTTTTTGTTAAAATTGTGTTCATTGCTTCCGAGGTGTTCAACGCTGAACTGTCCTCTAATAAAAGCAAGATTTTCGAAAAGGGGTTCTTTTGGAGTCGCCACCAATGTTTTGACCAGAAACATTGGAAAAGGAAAAAAGGCGTTGATTTTATTAAAAAACCAACTTGGCCATTATAACCAGAGTTGGGTAAGGGAGTTAGTTACGTGTGGGGAAGGTATTAGCACCCCACAACGCCCCTTTCGGGTTCCCTATGACGGATTAATTCATTTAAGTTCAGATTACAAGAAATTACGCGATTACCCTTATTTTATTTTAATAAATATGGCTATCTACATGATTTATCTACATTGCATACAGAAGTAAATAAAGCAGTAAAGGAGAAGGGAATTGAGAAAAAACCTCCGTAGCAAGCTTTATATTATAAGTCTTTTACAAAGAGGACGCGTTTCGGCAGTCCTTCGCTCTACAAGCAACTCTCCTCTCGATTATGACTCGACTCGACTAAAATTTCTAGAAGAATCGAATGCCGGAATACAAATTCCTTAACCGATTGTTACCTATTAAAGGCAATCGGAAAGATCATTCGAGAGAGGGAGAGAAGAAGACAAGTCCAGGAAATGCTCTGGTGTCTGAGGTGTGTGGAATGAGACAAATGAGGCTCCTATTTATAGCCATTTTCGCCCCCTAGACATTTGGGACGGCCGTCTAGACTGGGACGGCCGTCCCAAATGCATTTTTTGCACTGGGACAGTTTGGGACGGCCTGGCACGTTTGGGACGGCCGTCCCAAACGCGTTTTTGCTCATGTTGGGACCCCCTGTCATTTGGGACGGCCGTCCCAAACTTGGGATGGTGGTCTCGACCTGTTTTGTCCAGCCTTTGTATTTTGGGACCCCGGGAAGCTTTCCTTGCCGTTTTCGAACATGGATTGGTGCCGATATATGTCCGTTGAAGCTCTATCTTCGTGTAGGAAGTCTTCTTGGCCTTTATTAAGATGCCAGGCGAGCTTTATCTTTGTGTAGGACGTCTCTTTTGTCTTTACTGCGTGAATGAGTGAACCCCGTTTTTGTTGCAGGATGTCTTTCTCTATTTTTTATATGAAGCCGGGCGATCTCCGTGTTTGTTGTGGGAGGTTTCCTCGGTTTTGGGAAGCCGGACGAACTCCATCTTCGGGCGAAGTTCCTCTAGCTTTTATTTTGAGAGGCCGGGCAAAATTAGGGGTCTACAGCTGCCCCCCCTTCACCTGCCTAACTAATTTGTTGGTTTTAATATGCCGACATAATTAGTTGGTAGGGGAAGGAGTTAACCCTTTTGCCCGGCTATCCTTCGGATACTGCTCCTTGCTGATCCTCCGGATGATAAATATTTTGATAGGTACTAACCCCTATCTGGTTTGAGCCTTCTTTTTCTAAGACTCTGGTGAGTACTTACCCTCACCTGGTATAAGTCTGTATTTTACTAGACTTTTGTGGGTACCTACCCCTACTAGGTATGAACCTTGTTCTGCAAGGTTTTGGTGAGTACCTACCCTCACCCGGTATGAGTTCGCATTTTGCTAAACTCTTGTGGGTACTTACTTCCGAGGTGCTCAACATTGAACTATCCTCTAATAGAAGTAAGGTCTTTGCAACCCATTTTTGAAATGCTTAGGTGAATATTTTTACTCCACCTAATGCATTTTGCTAAGTTTTGATGAGTACCTACCCTCATCTGGTACAAACCTTATTTTTAAGGTTTTGGTGGGTATTTACCCCCACCTGGTGTGAATGATAAGCCTTTTTTCATAAGGCTTAGGTGAGTACACACTCCCACCCGGTATGAATGATAAACCTTTTTTCTCAAGGCTTAGGTGAGTACACACCCCCACCCGGTATGAATGATAAACCTTTTTTCTCAAGGCTTAGGTGAGTATACACCCCCACCCCGTGTGAATGATAAACCTTTTTCTCAAGGCTTAGGTGAGTATACACCCCCACCCGGTGTGAATGATAAGCCTTTTTCATAAGGCTTAGGTGAGTACACACCCCCACCCGGTGTGAATGATAAACCTTTTTTCTCAAGGCTTAGGTGAGTATACACCCCCACCCGGTGTGAATGATAAACCTTTTTCTCAAGGCTTAGGTGAGTATACACCCCCACCCGGTGTGAATGATAAGCCTTTTTCATAAGGCTTAGGTGAGTACACACCCCCACCCGGTGTGAATGATAAACCTTTTTTCTCAAGGCTTAGGTGAGTATACACCCCCACCCGGTGTGAATGATAAACCTTTTTTCTCAAGGCTTAGGTGAGTATACACCCCCACCCGGTGTGAATGATGAGCCTCGTTCTGCAAGGCTTTCAGGATGAATTTTTTTGTAGTCAATCCTTATGATCATCGGTTTTTTGAAGATGAGTTGACGGCTTACTGTTTTTGATCATGCGTCTCTGGGGAGTAATTTTGATTTTTCTTTTTGACTTTTCTATTAGTCATCTGGCGTTACCAGGGATTTCTGTAATTTGGCTTTTCCGTTTAGCCATCCGGCTTTGGCCGGGGATTCTTTGTTTTTTGGCTTTTCTGTTTAGCCATCCGGTTTTACCGGGGATTTTTATTTTTGGCTTTTCTGTTTAGCCATCCGGCCTTGGCCGGGGATTCTTGATAGTTGCCTTTTTTCAGGCGGGAATCCTCTGGGGATTTTTGAATTCTCTTTTTGATTGTGCCTTTTGTTTAGGCAAGAACCCACTTGGGGATATTGGCTTTCTGCTTGCCTGTTGGAAGTGAAGACTTTGCTTTTCACTGGGGATATCTGTATTTGGAATTTATACGCGATTCCCTGGGGATATAATCTTGTAGTTTTGCCTTCATTTGGTAGGCTTGCTGGGGTAGTTTTCTTTGTTGATGATCCACTGGGGATTTGTTGATTTTTTATTGTGCCTCTTGATTAGGCGGATGTTCCACTGGAGGATATTTGCTCTTGATAATACCTCTGAGTAGGCAGATGCTTTATTGGAAGCTTTGTGCTTTAGACTTGTATTGCCTCTTGCATAGGTTGATTTCCCGTTTCTTGGGGATATCGGCTCTTTGTTTGCCTCTTGAGTAGGCATAGGCATTCTTGGGAGTGAAGGTTTTGCACTTCGCTGGGGATATTCATATTGGGTGTTCCGAAAGGTTAACTCCCTGAGGATATGAATTTGTAATTTGCCCTTGCTGATAGGCTTACTGGGGAAAAATTTTCTTGTTTTGTGATCTACTGGGGGAATTAATTTCATCCCTGAAATCTATCTTGAATTGTCCTTCTATGGAGAAAATGGAGTTTTTTCGACTCCTTATTTGGCTGCTGTTGTTTGAGCTGGTTTTGCTTAAGCTCTTATTCCGTTGGGAATGGGTTTTTGCTTTTTTCTCGCGATTATGTTTTTTTTCGCGATTTTTGGATTTTTGATTTTAAATGCGTGTGCCTTTTTCCTTTTGTACACGCAGACCCTTTTATTATCTACTGGGGATGAAGAGGTTTTCTTTCTTCTCTTTCCTTTTTAGTGGCCCTGGGGAATTTGTTGGCTCCCTGGGGATCCGACTTTGATGATGGAGTCTTGGCTCCTGGCTTTGTGAAGCTCTTTATTTGAGCTGGAAGATGGAAAATTTTTATTTTCCCCTTTTTTGTTTTTTCTTGACGCGTTCTTTTTGGAGATTTTCATGTGGCCTTTCTGTAGTGGCCTCCGTCGTGGAAAGATTTTTTCTTTTTGTTGCCCCCCAGTGATGTGGGGGATTTCTACTCCATTTTTCTTTGATGGAATTTTATGTAGTCCTTGTTCTCCATTGGGGGATGAAGCGGAGACTCTTGCATGAGTGTGCTTGATGACTCATGTGGCGACGAAGCTGAGTCGTGAGGTAATCTTTTTGTTTTGCCTCTGGAGTAGGCAAGGATCCATTTGGGGATAATTAAGCCTTTCCGTTGGCTTTTCTACATTGATGACTTCCTTTTTCTTGGATGGAAGGATGTTGATTGCAGCTCTAAATGACTATGTTTGATGACTCAAGTGATGATGCTGAGTCATGAAATAATTTTTGTGTTGCCTTTGGAGTAGGCAAGGATCCACTTGGGGCTTTATCGAGCTTTTCCATTGGCTTTTTCCTATTGAGGTACCTCCTCTTGTTGGTGTAGAAGGTTGGTGGTTGGAGCTATTTTCCTTGAAGCTCCTTATGTTGCTGAAATGGTTTTGATTTCGTCTTTTGCGATTTTCATATGAAGACTGGATTTTGGCGCCTCCTATTTTCAATCACAAGCATGGAGGCTATCCTCCTTATATGCATGTTTATTTATTTTTGTTTGAAGGAAATTATTTTTCTTGATTTTGACAAAGTCGTATTATGCAATTACTTTGTGTGTGAATGTCCTAAATGCAATCTAATGTTTATTTATTTTTGATGCATTTAGAAAGTAACTGGCCTTCTCCCGTTAGCTTTTTACGAATATGCCGATGGGCTCCTCCTTTATGACCATGCTAATGGGCTCCTCTTTTATGACCATGATAATGGACTCCTTTTTTATTCATCTCTTGGTTTTAGCCCTGTCTTTTGCCTAGACCGCCCTTTACGGGTTTTCGATCTAGCGGGCTGCCTTAATTTTTGCCTAGGATATCTTAGGGGGCTTTTGCCTTATCTTTTGCCTAGATCGTTCTTTTGGGGTTTCCGATCTAGCAGACTACCCTAGTTTTTACCTAAGAATATCCTAGCAGGCTTTTATTTTATCATTATTTTTATGCTTCCTCTTTTTAGATGCATGCTTGATCTTTGATTAAAAGTCTTTGCGCATATTTATGATTTATCAATAAAGAGGCATTTCCATAATATTTGGTCAAGAGAAAGGAAATGAAAAGGATTTTTTATTGATAAATGAGCAAAAGCTTATTTCTTTTACAGAAGGATTACAAAAGGTATTTAGAAGAATGGGTAGTCAGGGTTGGCTATACTGTATAGGCTTAAACAGTCATGTCCATGATATCTGCCCCCTGGTTCTCCTAGTTGCTTCAGTTGAGATGCCTGAGCTCAGAGTGAAGACCATGCAGACTGCTTGCTTCTGGAAGAATGTTACTTTAGCCGCCTTTTCGGTTTTCGACTAAAGTAACCATTGCTCTTAGTTTTTTTGTTTTTTTTTTATTACCTCTACTTTTTGCCTAGGACGTATCCTAGCGAGGGATATGGACCCTATCTTTTGCCCAGGAATGTCCTTTGCGGATTTTCATTCCTGACGGGTCATGAGCAATGTCTTCAAGCATAATACTTCTTCACCGCGTCTGAGTTGATTGGGTGTCGGAGTTCCTCTCCATCCATATTGGTGAGGATAAGTGCCCCTCCTGAGAAAGCTCTTTTGACCACAAAGGGTCCTTCGTAATTTGCTGCCCATTTTCCAATTTTATCCTTCTGGGCTGGAAGCAATTTCTTTATAACTAGATCCCCTTCTTGATAAGTATGAGGGTGGACCTTTTTATCATAAGCCTTTTTGATCTTCTTTTGATAGGCTTGTCCATGACATATAGCATTTAGCCGCTTTTCATCGATAAGGTTTAATTGATCGTATCGACTTTGAACCCATTCGGCTTCTGTTAGTTTTGCTTCCATTATGATTCGCAAGGAAGGTATTTTGACTTCTATTGGTAACACGGCCTCCACACCATATACCAGGGAAAATGGAGTAGCCCCTGTTGAAGTCCGTACAGATGTTCGATAACCATGAAGAGCAAAAGGTAACATTTCATGCCAATCTCTATAGGTTTTAACCATCTTTTGAACAATCTTCTTGATGTTTTTATTGGCTGCTTCGACCGCGCCATTCATTTTGGGCCGATAAGGAGAAGAATTATGGTGTTGAATTTTGAAATCTTGACATAGTTCTTCCATCATCTTATTATTCAAATTGGACCCGTTATCGATAATGAGACGATGTGGGATACCATATCGACATATGATATTCTTTTGAACAAAGGTGACCACTACCTTTTTAGTCACATGTGCGTAGGATGCAGCTTCTACCCATTTAGTGAAGTAGTCAATAGCCACCAAAATAAATCGATGACCATTGGATGCCTTAGGTTCAATGGGACCAATAACATCCATGCCCCACATGGCAAATGGCCATGGGATAGCCATAACATTGAGAGGTACCGGTGGAACATGCACGTTGTCCGTATGTACTTGACACTTGTGACATTTTCTGGCATACTGATGACAGTCCTTTTCCATTGTGGACCAAAAATATCCTGCTCTGAGGATTTTCCTAGCCATGATATGCCCTGGAGCGTGTGTCCCGAAGGTTCCTTCATGTATTTCCCTAATCAGTTTCTGGGATTCTTTGAGATTGACGCATCTTAGCAAAGTAGAGTCAAAGTTCTTTTTATAAAGGGTTTCTCCTATCAACATAAACCCTACGGCCCTCTTCCGAATAATCCTTTTATCATTGTCACTGATTCCCTCGGGGTATTCACCCTTTGTCAAGTATCGCCTTATGTCATGATACCAAGGGGTTTCATCTTTTTCACTGTCTATCATCATACAAAAGGCTTGTTTATTGTACCTTTTGACTTGGATGATGGGCATCTCATGTTCTTGTTCTAATGCGAACATGGATGATAATGTTGCCAGTGCATCTGCAATTTGGTTGTCTTCCCGAGGGATATACTCGAAGCTGATGTTTTCCATTTTTGAAGTCATGTTACGAATGTGTTCCAGATAAGGGATTAACTTGGAATTTCTAGTTTCCCATTCACCCTTGAGTTGGTAAATAACCAGGGATGAGTCACCAAATACTTTGAGTTTAGTCACCCCATGATCCAAAGCTGCTTGAATACCTAGAGCACAAGCTTCGTATTCTGCCATATTGTTTGTGCAATCAAAGTTTAATCTGGCTGTTACTGGGATATACTTCTTTTCGGGAGATATTAAAATAGCTCCGATCCCGTGTCCTAGTAAATTTGAAGCTCCATCGAAGAACATGATCCACTCATTATTCTCTAGTTCTTCATGTTGGATGTGCATTATGTGCTCATCTGGAAAATCATCTTGTAGGGATTGATATTCGTCTATTGGTCCATGTGCCAGGTAGTCTGCTAAAGGACTTCCTTTGATAGCTTTTTGAGTGACATGAACGATATCAAATTCTGATAAGAGTACCTGCCATCTGGCTATCCTTCCGGTCAAAACGGGTTTTTCAAACAGATATTTGATTGGGTCCATTTTGGAAATCAACCAAGTTGTATGTCTGGCCATATATTGTCGAAGACGTTGAGTTGCCCACACCAATGCACAACATGTTTTTTCGAGTGGTGTATAACGGGTCTCATAGTTTAGAAATTTTTTACTGAGGTAATATATGGCTTGTTCTTTTTTACCCGTATCATCTTGTTGACCGAGCACACATCCCATGGATTCGTCGAGTACTGAAAGGTAAAGAATCAGGGGCTTTCCTTCCACAGGTGGTACCAGTACCGGGGGATTGGTTAGGCACATTTTGATTTTTTCGAAAGCTTGTTGACATTCGTCGTTCCAAACTTTCGGTTGGTTTTTACGCAATAACTTGAAGATAGGCGTGCACTTGTCCGTTAATTGCGCGATGAACCGTGCGATGTAGTTTATTCGGCCCAAGAACCCTCTGATTTCTTTTTCTGTCCTTGGTGGGGGCATTTCTATGATTGCCTTTGTTTTATCAGGGTCCACCTCAATTCCTCTTTTACTAACAATAAACCCAAGGAGTTTTCCTGATCGTACTCCGAATGTGCATTTAGCCGAGTTGAGCTTAATCTGGTATTTTCGAAGTCGATTGAATAACTTCTTTAAGTATTGGAGGTGACCTATTTCGTTTTTGGACTTGGTGATCATATCATCCACATATACTTCGATTTCTTTGTGAATCATATCATGAAATAGCGTGACCATAGCCCTTTGGTAAGTAGCCCCTGCGTTCTTGAGTCCAAAAGGCATCACTCTATAGCAGAATGTACCCCACGGCGTAATGAAGGAAGTTTTTTCTCTATCTTCGACAGCCAATTTAATCTGGTTATACCCTGCATATCCATCCATAAAAGAATAGAGAGTATTCGTAGCAGTGTGATCTACCAACATATCAATGTGTGGCAAGGGAAAATCATCTTTTGGACTTGCACGGTTTAGGTCCCTGTAATCTACGCATACTCTGATTTTTCCGTTTTTCTTTACAACTGGCACAATATTTGCTAACCACTCAGGGTATTTTGACACGATCAGAAAATTGGCATCCAGCTGCTTTTCTACTTCTTCCTTAATTTTTAAGGACCATTCTGGTTTTACTCTTCTGAGTTTTTGCTTAACGGGCCGAAATCCCTCTTTTAGTGGTAACCGATGCTCTACTATGCTCTTGTCAATCCCAGGCATATCATGGTAGGACCAAGCAAACACATCCATATACTCTCTTAGTAATTGTATTAACCTTTCCCTGACATCATTATTAATTTGGGTACCGATGTTTACTTCTTTCTTATCATCTTCTGATCCCAAATTGATAGCCTCAGTTTTCTCCTGATGGGGTTGTATTGATTGAGCTTCTTTTTCTAACAGTCTTTGCATGTCCGGGGAAATGGTCCCCTCCTCACTGTCTGACTCAATCCATTCGTCTTCAGCTTTCAGATCTTCCAAGGAGTTTTCAATTATAGACATGACTGTATGGTTATGTTTTGTTTTAGATTTCTTTATTAGACGTATAAGAGGGAAAAGAATGAAAGAGAATATGAACATTATGAAAAATGCCTCATTGTATTGATAGAAACAAAATATTTACAAAGCCCTTATTAACCAAAAATCTCGTGATCATGGGCAGGGATCACGAGAAATACATCGGAAGTTTTTCGATATATTTTCATATATTTTTTTTATTACATTTTTAAAGATGATAAAAATGATGAGCCCTATATAGCTGGTCTTCCTTATCCCGTCTTTCATTCGGGCTTTGATAAGGGCTGGTCATCCACCTTTGGAGTTGACGCGTCAAAAGTAATCCATCCTGCGTCTATTAAATCTTGGACCTTGTGCTTTAAGGCCATACAATTATCCACAGAATGTCCCGGAGCATCTGAATGATAATTGCATTTTTCATTTGACTTATACCATTCTGGATAGGGTGGCTCCATCTTCTTGGGAGGGACGCGCACTAGGAGTTTGGCATCCAACAATTTTAGCAGCAGATTTCCGTATGAGGTAGGTATGGAAGTGAATTTCCTCTCTTGCCTGCGCGGCCTGGTCTGCTGTGAGGAAGAAGAAGGAGTGGTTAAGTTAATTGCATTTACGGTTCCCTCCTTCTTTTTTCCGAAGCTCTTTTTAATGAATTGAGTAGAAGAGTTGGAGGAGTTCTGCTGTGTAATTCTTCCGCTCTTTAGGCCTTGTTCTACTCTTTCTCCTATAATGACTACGTCCGCAAAGAGTGTTGATGTGTTCCCTATCATTTTGTCATAATAGGGACCAGTCAGAGAATTGATGAACATGGACGTGGTTTCTTTGTCGGACAAAGGAGGTTCTACTTGTGCTGCCAATTCCCTCCATCTTTGGGCATATGCTTTGAAGGATTCGTCGTTTTTCTTGCTTAGCAGTTGTAGATCTGATCTTTCAGGGGTCAAATCAATATTATACTTATAGCGGCGAAGAAAAGCATCTGCCAGATGTCTCCATGTTTGGACTTGCCCTCCTTCTAGCTGCATATACCAGTTTAGAGCTGATTCAGCCAAGCTCTCCTGAAAGCAGTGGATCAGGAGTTTCTCATTATCAGCATATGCAGCCATCTTACGACAGTACATTGTAAGATGGCTTTTGGGGCAGGTTATTCCCATGTATTTTGGGAAGTCTGGAGATTTAAACTTGCTCGGGAATTGGATATCTTTGATGAGGCACATATCAGCCGCTTCTTTAACATCAAAATTATGCCCTTCCACGGCTCTCAATCTTTCTTCAAGGGCAGTCAGATGTTGTTTTGATACTTCCGGAGCATGAATATGCACCGCCCTTGTATCAGATTGGTTGTGCTCATCATTGGGTCCCTCTTCTTCTTCTTGGTGAGAGGCTTGTCCACTCTGAGGACCCTCCTTATGGATGTTCTGCTGGCGCATCATTTCCAGCATTTGAGCCATTTGATCTTTTAGTGTATTAAGCTCAGTAGTAAGCTTTCTATTTTGTTCTTCCAGATGTTCCATCTTCTTGGCTTTCTGAGCACGAGTGAGGACGGGCGGAAGACCAGCCACTTTCTAAATGATTTTAACAATTTTATTATAGTTTTTTTTTAATGATTGGTGTATCCTAGAATGAGTGTGTTTATGTATGAGAGATTTATTATAATGATATTTATGCAGACTTTTCTTAGTGCATTTATTTTCTCTCTTGGTTTTACCACTTATTGGATGATGTGGTATGAATGATACGACTTTGCCAAGAATTTTGTAAAAAGGTATTTTTATGACTTTAATTTGTTTTTATATTTTTTATGACCCTTTATCTCTTCTGTCGGTCAACGTGGCTACTTAGCTTACAAAGAACCTGAAACCAGGCTAGCTTAACTGAAGACTGTCCGAGATAAAGGCTTTTTATCTTTTCACTTTTTGTGATTTTTAGGGTTTTTCATTTTTTTTGTTTGTTGTATGATTACCCTATGCTAATGCATCAATACAAATGCAGCAAACAAATGCACACACAATTCGTACATCCCCGAGCAGAGCCATGCTTATTTAATCACGAGGTAGGGTTTTCCTGCAGAAACGTGCTTGGTTTAGGTGGTTCTAACTGTTCTCACCAGGCCAAAGGTCCCCAAGGTGCCCCCATTATAGGGACCTCTCAACTTTCAATCCTCGGGTCATGCACGGAACTCCGTGTCGACATCCTTAGACCAAAAGAAGAGAGTTATCACCTTGAGTTGGTGGTTTTCCGACAACGGTAGTAGCCCCGTGTGCCAACTAACCGATCGTATCTGCCACCCACTCCCTATAGGTATTCACTCTTGCCCCCGGGTATAGAGGGACTGTTGTGTGCAAGGGTTTTTGTGTGCAATTTATATTTCAAACAATTGCAAAAATAATCATACAGCAGTTATTTAAAGCCATACAATAAACATACAGAAGGGTAAAGGTGTAATTTCAAATCTTTGCTTAGTTTGAATTTATCCGTCACTAAATGGGATCAACTCTCGGACTTCCCCAGCGGAGTCGCCATCTGTCGCCGCCGTCCATTCCAACGTCCCGGGGGACGTCTCGAACGTTCTGCGAGCGGTCGCGAAAAGATGGTTGAGACTCGCGTTTTTTGTTAAAATTGTGTTCATTGCTTCCGAGGTGTTCAACGCTGAACTGTCCTCTAATAAAAGCAAGGTTTTCGAAAAGGGGTTCTTTTGGAGTCGCCACCAATGTTTTGACCAGAAACATTGGAAAAGGAAAAAAGGCGTTGATTTTATTAAAAAACCAACTTGGCCATTATAACCAGAGTTGGGTAAGGGAGTTAGTTACGTGTGGGGAAGGTATTAGCACCCCACAACGCCCCTTTCGGGTTCCCTATGACGGATTAATTCATTTAAGTTCAGATTACAAGAAATTACGCGATTACCCTTATTTTATTTTAATAAATATGGCTATCTACATGATTTATCTACATTGCATACAGAAGTAAATAAAGCAGTAAAGGAGAAGGGAATTGAGAAAAAACCTCCGTAGCAAGCTTTATATTATAAGTCTTTTACAAAGAGGACGCGTTTCGGCAGTCCTTCGCTCTACAGCAACTCTCCTCTCGATTACAGACTCGACTCGACTAAAATTTCTAGAAGAATCGAATGCCGGAATACAAATTCCTTAACTGATTGTTACCTATTAAAGGCAATCAGAAAGATCATTCGAGAGAGGGAGAGAAGAAGACAAGTCCAGGAAATGCTCTGGTGTCTGAGGTGTGTGGAATGAGACAAATGAGGCTCCTATTTATAGCCATTTTCGCCCCCTGGACATTTGGGACGGCCGTCTGGACTGGGACGGCCGTCCCAAATGCATTTTTTGCACTGGGACAGTTTGGGACGGCCTGGCACGTTTGGGACGGCCGTCCCAAACGCGTTTTTGCTCATGTTGGGACCCCCTGTCATTTGGGACGGCCGTCCCACATGCGGGACGCGCGTCCCAACTGCTAAATTGCAGTTGGGACGGCCGTCCCAAACTTGGGATGGTGGTCTCGACCTGTTTTGTCCAGCCTTTGTATTTTGGGACCCCGGGAAGCTTTCCTTGCCGTTTTCGAACATGGATTGGTGCCGATATATGTCCGTTGAAGCTCTATCTTCGTGTAGGAAGTCTTCTTGGCCTTTATTAAGATGCCAGGCGAGCTTTATCTTTGTGTAGGACGTCTCTTTTGTCTTTACTGCGTGAATGAGTGAACCCCGTTTTTGTTGCAGGAGGTCTTTCTCTATTTTTGATATGAAGTCGGGCGATCTCCGTGTTTGTTGTGGGAGGTTTCCTCGGTTTTGGGAAGCCGGACGAACTCCATCTTCGGGCGAAGTTCCTCTAGCTTTTATTTTGAGAGGCCGGGCAAAATTAGGGGTCTACAATTCCCGAGCAGACATAGACCCCAACTGACTGAGGCCATCTAACCATGAGTTCATATTCTTCTAAGGTTGGTACCAGGTCAAACTGCGAGAACTCAAAGCAGTGTAGATTGGGACTCCAGAAGTGAACCAACGCTCTAACAAATATCGGATCAATACTGATCTTCAAGAGGTCAAGAATTTTTCCATAAAATTTCTCAAAACTAACACAGAATTCTAGCGGCATATATGTACACAACTGCCTTAACTTCTCTACACGGCATAAAAGGATCTCCACTTTCTTTAATTGTTTATTACCGGATCCCTCCATTATCTAGCAAAAGTGAAAATGCATGATATGAGGATGAGGTTTTGTAAATGCATGTATGCAAGTGTTTGTTTTTCTCAGTATTATCATGTTTTATTCCTAATATGATGCATGATAGTACTTGGTTTTTCTTGAAAGGAAAACTTATCTATATGAATGTTTATGGATTTTAATGAAGAGAGTCCTATTTTCTTCTCTTTTTATTTTTATGAACAAAAGGTAGTGTGAATTATAGGACTTATATTGAGAATCTTTTTATTTTGTAGCAGGTATTTTTATGGCTTTAATTTGTTTTTATATATATATTTTTTATGACCTTTTATCTCTTTTGTCGGTCAACGTGGCTACTTAGCTTACAAAGAACCTGAAACCAGGCTAGCTTAACTGAAGACTGTCCGAGATAAAGGTCTTTTATCTTATCACCTTTTGTGATTTTTAGGGTTTTTTCATTTTTTTGTTTGTTGTATGATTACCCTATGCTAATGCATCAATACAAATGCAGCAAAAAAATGCACACACAATTCATTCACCCACGAGCAGAGTCACGCTTATTTAATCACGAGGTAGGGTTTTCCTGCAGAAACGTGCTTGGTTTGGGTTGTTCTCACTGTTCTCACCAGGCCAAAGGTCCCCAAGGTGCCCCCATTATAGGGACCTCTCAATCTTTCAGTCCTCGGGTCATGCACGAAACTCCGTGGCGACATCCTTAGACCAAAAGAAGAGAGTTATCACCTTGAGTTGGTGGTTTCCGACAACGGTTGTAGCCCCGGGTGCCAACAAGCCGGTCGTATCTGCCACCCACTCCCTATAGGTATTCACTCTTGCCCCCGAGTATAGAGGGACTGTTGTGTGCAAGGGTTTTGTGTGCAATTTATATTTCAAACAATTTGCAGAAGTAATCATACAGCAGTTATTAAAGCCATACAATAAAAATACATAAAAAGGGTAAAAGCGTAATTTCAAATCTTTACTTAGTTAGAATTTATCCATCACTAAATGGGATCAACTCTCTAGCTTCCCCAGTGGAGTCGCCATCTGTCGCCGCCGTCCGTTCCAACGTCCAGGGACGTCTCGAACGTTTATGCGAGCGGTCGCGAAAAGATGGTTTAGACTCGCGTTTTTTGTTAAAAATATATTCATTGCTTCCGAGGCGCTCAACGCTGAACTATCCTCTAATAGAAGCAAGGTTTTCGAAAAGGGTTCTTTTGGAGTCGCCACCAATGTTTTGACCATAAACATTGGAAAAGGAGAAAAAGGCATTGATTTTAATAAAAACCAAACTTGGCCATTATAACCAGAGTCGGGTAAGGGAGTTAGTTACGTGTGGGGAAGGTATTAGCACCCCACAACGCCCCTTTCGGGTTCCCTATGACAGATTAATTCATTTAAGTTAAAATTACAAGAAATTACGCGATTACCCTTATTTTATTCGTATAATAAATATGACTATCTACCTGATTTTATTTACATTTTATGAAGCAATAAATAAAGCAGTAAAGGAGAAGAGATTTGAGAAGAACCTCCGTAGCAAGCTTTATATATCAACTCTGTTACAATAAGGACACGTTTCGGCAGTCCCTCGCTCTACAACAACTCTCCTCATGACAAAACTCGACTCGACTCAACTTTACAGAAGAATCGAATGCTGGAATCTAGTTCCTTAACTGATTGTTACCTATATAAGGCAATCAAAAAGATCATTCGAGAGAGGGAGATAAGTAGACAAGTCTTCTGAGTTGTCTGGGGTGTGGAGAATGACAAATGAGGCTCCTATTTATAGCCATTTTTCGCCTGGAACTTTGGGATGGCCGTCTGGGTTGGGACGGCCGTCCCAAACGCGTTTTCCACATTGTGCCAATCTGGGACGGCCAGTCTGGGTTGGGATGGCCGTCCCAAATGCAATTTAACACAGGCTGGGACCCCCTGGGGTTTGGGACGGCCGTCCCAAGTTTGGGACGCGCGTCCCACTTGCACAGGGACAGTTGGGACGGCCGTCCCAACTCTGGGACGGTGGTCTCGGCCTGTTTAGTCCAGTTTTCGCGTTCTGGGACCCCCGGGAAGCTTTCCTTTCCTTTTTCGGACGTAGATTGATGCTGATGTGTTGTCCGTTGAAACTTTATCTTCATGTAGGAAGTCTTATTGGCCTTTAAAGTGCTGGGTGAGCTTTATCTCTGTGTAGGAAGTCTCCTTTGCCTTTATTGTGTGGATGGGTGACCTCCGTCTTATTGCGAAAAGTCTTCTTTTCTTTTATTTGGGAAACCGGGTGAACTTTGTCTTTGTGTGAAGTTCCCCTAGCTTTTATTTGAGAGGCCGGGAAAAATTAGGGGTCTACAACCCTCATCTGGTTTGACGAGTATGAACCCTCGCCCGGTAAGCCCCCTTTTGTAAGGTCTGATGAGTATACACCCCCATCTGGTGTTTGACAAGTATGAACCCCCATCTGGTAAGCCCCCTTTTGTAAGGCTTGATGAGTATACACCCCCATCTGGTGTTATGCCTCCGGATGCTCCTTCTTGCGGTAGCCGATCCTTTAGCTGTGGTGGCGTCTTACTGCTCTAGCTCATGCGCCGATGTTGAGATGTGTTCTCTTGTATTTGATTTGGTCATCCGGATTGTGCCGGGGATTTTGTGGTGTTCATCTAGCCTTGTTGGTTGTTGGGGACTCCTTGTTTTTGATCTTTTGAAGGTGATCACCTGACTCTTGCTGGTTGGTCGGGTGGGCTTTGTTTGTTGTTCGACTCTTGCTTGGTTGTCGAAGTTTGTTGGTCAAGGTGGTTGACTTGTTTTAATCCTACCTTTGTTAGAAAAGTAGTTTTAGATCAAGAGGGGGGGTGAATTGATCTTTTGAAAGTTTTTCGCAAATCTCAGATTATCTAATTCGAAAATTAAGTTTCTAAAAATCTTTTTGAATTACCAAGCAATCAAACAATATTAGGCGCAGCAACTAAAATTAAAGAGAGAAAGGTTAGGAAAGATTTCACCAGTAATTTTATACTGGTTCACCCAAAACCAGGGCTACGTCCAGTCTCCAGCCAAATTCCAGCTGGGTTCCACTAGAATAGATGTTTTACAGACTCACACTCTTACACCTATTCTAACTCTCCACCAAGAACCAAATTCTAGCTCTTGGAAACCTCTGCAACCAAATTCCAGCCGCAGAGAAACCAGTGCCCAAATTCCAGGCACCACACAGTACAAGAACCAAATTCCAGTTCCCGCACTTAACCTCTCCCACCAAGAACCAAATTCCAGCTCTTGATAACCTCTACAACCAAATTCCAGTTGCAGAGAAACCAGTGCCCAAATTCCAGGCACCAAACGAGTACAAGAACCAAATTCCAGGTTCCTGTACTCAACCACCAAGAACCAAATTCCAGTTCTTGGAAACTTCTACAACCACCTACCAGTCATGAGAAAAAAACTTGTACCCAAATTCCAGGTACAACACAATACAAAGTAATGAAAAAGAATTTACAAAGAAGAGACTTAGAAAGCTCAAACCGGATTACACCAATCCACGGTAAGTTTCTTCTTCAAGGATGCAAAGTGCCTCAAGAAAGATTTCAAAAGAAGTTCACAAAAACAGTTGTGTATCTTTCTTGAAAAATGCTAATAGTTGTTTGTATTGATTGCTTGAATTGTGTAAAAGCTGATATTCAATCTCTTGTTTCAAAGTTTCAAGCAAAACTGTTTTTAAAGAGAATTTTCAAATCTGCTGCATTAATTAATCTGTTGAAAGTTTGTTTTAATCTGTTGAAATAGCCGTTATAATCTGTTAAAAGTCCTTTCAACCCATTAATGCATTCTTGATCTTTAACGAGAAAATGTTTTAGTTGATACGACCACGTTTTTATCAGTTAAAACGTTTTACAAACATTTTCTAAGTATAAAACAATCGATTGAATCGCGTATTAATCGATTGATATGTTTAAAAACCTTCTTATAAAACTTTCTAAGTTATTTTAGCTGATATAAAGTCGTTTTAATCGATTGAAAATCTGCACATATATTTTCAAGTCATTTTAATCGATTGAAAGTTCGTTTTAATCGATTGAAAAGATTTTCTAAGTTATTTTAATCGATTGAAATACGTTTTAATCGATTGAAATAAGTCTGATCGGTCATAATTCAATTCTGATCGATCATAACCAACTTCGATCGGTCATAATTTCATTTTGATCGATCATCCTGACTTCCAAAGTGGTTTTAATCGATTAAAATGTGTTTTAATCGATTAAAAGCAATCTGATCGCTCATATTTAAAATCTGATCGATTATATTTCATTCTGACCTGTTATATTCGAATTCCAATCGGTCATAAAGGGTTTTTAATCGATTAAAAGGTTTTTGTATCAATTAAAATGCTGTGAAAACACTTCTATAAACATTCTAAGTGTTTTAAACGTTTCTTTAAAAGCAATATCAGTTAAAAACATTATTAAGAAAGTTCTTTGTCAAAATGCTTTTGTTTTTTATTTGTTTAAAACTATTTTTGAGGCATTTTGCAAAATGAGTGAAGAAGATTTATGCAGTGGAAAAGGTAAAGTGGTTTTACCTAAGCTTTCTGTTAAGACACACTAAGTCTTCGGCTCCATTCTTCTGAGTGACTTGTTTGACTGCTGCAGAGTTGACCCTTGACTTTATCTTTGACTTCATCAAATCACTGAGATCTTTGCTAGTATCACTTTCAGTCTCCCCCTATTTGATGAAGACAAACACCATTTTGAAAAAACAATCTCTGCAAAATAAGTCACTTGATAATGCAGTTAGGTGAGAAATATAAGAATGTAATAAAGTTTTGTTTCTCCCCCTAAAACTTATTTCTCCCCCTAAAATGTTGCACTTAAATTTATCTTAAAGTGATGCAACTATTTCTCCCCCTTTTGACTTCATCAAAAAATAGGGAATCAGAAGAGAAAAGAATAAAATGTAAGGTTTTGAAAAATATGCTCAAGTTTTTGAAAATACAAAGTGAATCAATATTTCACTCATGAAAAGAATCAATTAAAGTTGATTCAAACTTATCTCCATTAACACGTTTGTAATGAATACAATTAACACGTGTAAAGATAAGGGAATCACGCTTTAGTAGCATGTTTACAGAAACATGCCATTAACTAAAGCCTTTAATCTTTCTTCCCAGAATAAAAATCGATTAAAAACAGAGCATAATCGGTTAAAATGATCTTGGTAAATGATTTTAATCGATTGAAAGAAAGGTTTAATCGATTAAAACATTTAAGATTTTGAAAACATGAATTTTTAATAAAAACAATCGATTGTTTCGATTTTAAATCGATTAAAACAGTAATGAAATTTGCTGTTTAAGTTTATTTAACCGATTAAAAAGTGTTTTTATTAACTAAAACAACCAGATTTTGAAAATCATGATATATCTGATGTGAATATCTCGTATCTAATCTATTGGATATGTAGTGAACTGATTGTCTAGATCAATATCAACTATTTTTCACTGATAATCTACCACTATCAGATTTAATTTTAAATTTGGCTAATTTTACTGTTATAAGACAGTTTTAAAAGGTTTTAATCGATCAATGCCCAGTTTTAAAAGAGATTCAGGGATCTATCATCTACTTCTATCTAAGCCAGTTCAATCTAGATTTAGATCCTAAATCATATTTAACCAAAGGTTAAGGCAAATGTTCCTGGTATAACACCAGTTAATATCACAGTCCATGCAAACAATATAAAGATAGAAATAAGCAGAAGATAAAGATGATGAGGGGAACTAGTCATCCCAATTTCCCTGATTGAACTGCTTATCCACCAGACTTGGTGATCATTCATTTGATTCCCACCAATATCAAAAGATAATAGGCTTTCCTTTTTGCTTGGAACCAATTTTGCTCTATCAACTATTTGAGTCAACAACTCGCTGTCACTCTCGTATCGGCATGCAGACACGAGAAACTTTTCCCGAAAAGAACTCTTTTAGCGAGTTCATTGTTACTATTGATCGCATTACAGTCCATGGTTGACACTCAATGGAATTAAATGTTTCTTTAGGAACATCAACTATTACACATCTGAGGCAGAATCATGTACTGACAGACGTACATTCACTATCAGATTCCACACAGAGTGCACGATACCATAAATTGCATGAATCACAGATTAATGATGTACTGAGATAGGAATTTCCTTTCAAAATAGCCAACCCATTTTGAACCCTGCAGTTGTCATCATCCAAGCAAATAACTGCATTTTTATTAATGTAGTATGATGGGTGTTATTCTCACTTATAGTGAACCAGTCATCATTATCTTTTGAAGAATGAGTCATTTTTAACTTTGTTGTTTTCAGTGGTATCATATGCACAAGTGATTAAAAAAAACTTATTCTGGTAGAGTGGGCAATGATTAGTAATGAGGACAGGTGATGACAATCAATCCAGAATTCTAAAACAATATAAAATTTATCCCTGTACTGACCATAAAACATACATTCCCTGTACCACGTTATTCAATTTTTGAATTGCTGTCCCAGATTGGTTCCCTTATAGTGTCACCTCGTGACATTGATGATTAAAGCAAATTATCAGGGTTGCACAGTTCAATGAATTTCACCAAGAGTTTTGAACCAATGCATGCTCAAGATTATTTCAGAAATATTGCTAGGTAATATCAAGAAATCTAATGTAAACATTTGTTCATTGAACTTCCTAGTAATCAACAATTTATTACCAGAATCAACTATCACTGAAAAAATCTATGATAAACTATGTTTTCAGTCCTAACAGTTTGACCTGTTTGTAACTAGTGTCTATAAGAAAAGTTACAGTCCATTCTTTGATAATTTCTTTGATTTTCAGTGTATTACCATGCATCATTCCATGTAAAGTATTAAGAGAAATGTAAACAACTACAGCTTGAATCATGTTTATGTTGTTGTCAAAATAAAAGACACTTCCATTCATGAATAACAGTAATAGTTTTCCCACATTATGTCACTGGTCGAGTTCCCAATTCAAAGATTTGTTCAGCCTTCGCTTTCTAATTTAAAAATTTGTGCCATTGAAAGAAAATTGAATATGGATACGTTTCGAAACAGACTGCTCGAACCAGTCATGATTTTGATCATGTTTACAGCAGAGAATTGAGAGGAGATTTTGAAAATATGAAAACAGAAGAAAGATGATAAGTTGAGAAATGATAAGTTCAGAACCTGGTTTGATGAAGAAACGGATTTCAAGTTTTTGAAATTCGAAGAGACATTTAAACACATTATGCAGATTCTGGATTATCATAAAGACCTGGGTTCTTTTAATCGAATTGGCCTATCAAACTTTAATTAGATGCTGTAAATCATGTTTTCAGAACCTAATTAATTGATTAATCAACTCATTATCTATTAATTTGATTCTTGACATTTGGGTTGAAAACATCTACAGTGAATTAATCGATTGTTTTATGAAAGAATCGATTTGTATGGTATAGAATGTAATAAAAAAAATATCACCAGTATTTAAATCGATTAAAACGTAAATGAATCGATTAATTTTGATCCTAAGTGTTTTTAGTTGATATAAATTTATTCTAATCGATTAAAACGACTAAACCAACATTCTGAGAACAATTTAATCGATTATTTCGATATTTCAATCGATTAAAATGGTACGGTAAGTTATTTCAATCGATTAATATTGGTTTATATCAATTAAAACAATTAATTTAAATACACAGAACCTGGTTTCAGCACTTCGATCTTCAAGGGATTCCCGAGACTTGTTCCTGCAAAACAAATTAAGAATTGTTCGGTACCCTTTATAATTACTCGGGTCCTGATCAGGTTATTTGAAAGGAATTAATCTTTGGAACCCATTTCATTCTTCCTTTGGGTACTGCATATTTCTTAATTCTGCAGTATTTAACAGAGTGACCCTTTTTCATACAGTAAAAACATTTAATAAATGGAGATGAAACTGTTTTACTATATGCAAAATAATTTTTGAAAGCTCTGATTTTATTTCCAATGGCTGGTGTATAACCTATACCACCACGTTCAATAACTAACTTTTGGGAATCAAGTATCTTATCAAGATTATTCTTTCCTTGTGCTAATTTAGATACTTGTTTCTGTAACTCAGGATACTTGTTTCTGTAACTCAGGACAGTTTTTGCAATCTTCAACATTACACATGCAATCAGTATTATTTTCTAATTCTAACTTTTCTTCATCAATTATTTTCTTTTCAAGAATAATGATCTTGTTTTCTAGTAACCTATTCATGTTTTTCAATTTTCTGTTTTCAGTTTCTAATTTCTTTGCTACTTCATGTATTTCAAAGAAAGCATCTTGTAATGAACTATAGTTTATAGATTCAGAACATACACTGGTTTTTGATGATTCCGAGTTGACCA
The DNA here is from genome assembly GCA_963425845.1 of Sphenostylis stenocarpa. NCBI lineage: Eukaryota > Viridiplantae > Streptophyta > Magnoliopsida > Fabales > Fabaceae > Sphenostylis > Sphenostylis stenocarpa. The sequence goes on along the minus strand of OY731402.1, from coordinate 42,588,548 downwards.
TCAAGCATATTTCTGGTGCTTCTTCATAGGTCTTTTCAAGGATCTTCCACATTTGTGCAGCAGTTTGGCAGTGTGCAATCCTGAAAAGATCATTTCTGTTAAGAGCAGAAGAGATGATATTTTTGGCAATACAATCATCTTGAATTCTGTTAGCAATATCAGTTTCCTGTTCAATAACATTCCAAGCATTTATACTAACAGATTCAATGAAGATTTTCATCCTTATTTTCCAATATAGGTAATCTGTTCCACTCAACAGTGGAGGTCTATCAATGCACGCTCCCTCAGAAAATGCCATGGATCGAAGTAACTTGATTAACTTTCAAGCACCTCGCTCTGATGCCAATTGTTAGAAAAGTAGTTTTAGATCAAGAGGGGGGGTGAATTGATCTTTTGAAAGTTTCTCGCAAATCTCAGATTATCTAATTCGAAAATTAAGTTTCTAAAAATCTTTTTGAATTACCAAGCAATCAAACAATATTAGGCGCAGCAAGCTGAAATTAAAGAGAGAAAGGTTAGGAAAGATTTCACCGGTAATTTTATACTTGGTTCACCCAAAACCAGGGCTACGTCCGAGTCTCCAGCCAAATTCCAGCTGGGTTCCACTAGAATAGATGTTTTACGAGACTCACACTCTTACACCTATTCTAACTCTCCACCAAGAACCAAATTCCAGCTCTTGGAAACCTCTCGCAACCAAATTCCAGACGCGAGAGAAACCGAGTGCCCAAATTCCAGGCACCACACAGTACAAGAACCAAATTCCAGTTCCCGCACTTAACCTCTCCCACCAAGAACCAAATTCCAGCTCTTGATAACCTCTACAACCAAATTCCAGTTGCAGAGAAACCAGTGCCCAAATTCCAGGCACCAAACAGTACAAGAACCAAATTCCAGTTCCTGTACTCAACCACCAAGAACCAAATTCCAGTTCTTGGAAACTTCTACAACCACCTACCAGCTGCAGAAAAAAACTTGTACCCAAATTCCAGGTACAACACAATACAAAGTAATGAAAAAGAATTTACAAAGAAGAGACTTAGAAAGCTCAAACCGGATTACACCAATCCACAGTAAGTTTCTTCTTCAAGGATGCAAAGTGCCTCAAGAAAGATTTCAAAAGAAGTTCACAAAAACAGTTGTGTATCTTTCTTGAAAAATGCTAATAGTTGTTTGTATTGATTGCTTGAATTGTGTAAAAACTGATATTCAATCTCTTGTTTCAAAGTTTCAAGCAAAACTGTTTTTAAAGAGAATTTTCAAATCTGCTGCATTAATTAATCTGTTGAAAGTTTGTTTTAATCTGTTGAAATAGCCGTTATAATCTGTTAAAAGTCCTTTCAACCCATTAATGCATTCTTGATCTTTAACAGAAAATGTTTTAGTTGATACGACCACGTTTTTATCAGTTAAAACGTTTTACAAACATTTTCTAAGTATAAAACAATCGATTGAATCGCGTATTAATCGATTGATATGTTTAAAAACCTTCTTATAAAACTTTCTAAGTTATTTTAGCTGATATAAAGTCGTTTTAATCGATTGAAAATCTGCACATATATTTTCAAGTCATTTTAATCGATTGAAAGTTCGTTTTAATCGATTGAAAAGATTTTCTAAGTTATTTTAATCGATTGAAATACGTTTTAATCGATTGAAATAAGTCTGATCGGTCATAATTCAATTCTAATCGATCATAACCAACTCTGATCGGTCATAATTTCATTCTGATCGATCATCCTGACTTCCAAAGTGGTTTTAATCGATTAAAACGTGTTTTAATCGATTAAAAGCAATCTGATCGCTCATATTTAAAATCTGATCGATTATATTTCATTCTGACCTGTTATATTCAAATTCCAATCGGTCATAAAGGGTTTTTAATCGATTAAAAGGTTTTTGTATCAATTAAAATGCTGTGAAAACACTTCTATAAACATTCTAAGTGTTTTAAACGTTTCTTTAAAAGCAATATCAGTTAAAAACATTATTAAGAAAGTTCTTTGTCAAAATGCTTTTGTTTTTGATTTGTTTAAAACTATTTTTGAGGCATTTTGCAAAATGAGTGAAGAAGCTTTATGCAGTGGAAAAGGTAAAGTGGTTTTACCTAAGCTTTCTGTTAAGACACACTAAGTCTTCGGCTCCATTCTTCTGAGTGACTTGTTTGACTGCTGCAGAGTTGACCCTTGACTTTATCTTTGACTTCATCAAATCACTGAGATCTTTGCTAGTATCACTTTCAACCTTTTCTTGCGGTTTTATCTCTTTTTTCTCGCGATTCTGGATTTTGGCTTTTTTCTTGAGCGTAAGTCTTTTTACTCTAAGCTTCTTTTAGTTACGCTGACTTTTGGAAGGGATAACAAAAAGATGCATGGAATAAAATTTTATTTATAAAAGATTTTATTACAGCAGTCCTATTCTATGAGTATTATCCCTAAGAAGATGGGCTCTCATCTGGAGACAATTTGTAGGAGGGAAATTGTCGGTACATATGCCTCTAGAACTCTGCTTGGTCCCGGACTTCACGCAGTATTCTTGCTGGAATGTTGCCCAGTCTTGCCTCATTCCCTCCTGATATTGGTATATCGTTTCCAGTCTTGTGTCGAAGGCCTCCTGCCTTAGGGACATCTGTTCTTGCCTCACAGACATCTTCTCAAATTGTTGGCGCAGATCGTAGATGTTACGGTTTATGCCAGCAAAGTCGTCTGCGTACTGCTGTTATTGTTGTTGTTGCTGTTGTTGGAACTCAGGAGGTGTCGGGAGATCGCGCATTGCCACGATATCCTAGAGATCCAAAGTGAAATCCAACGATGGGTGGAGGACCAGCTGGGTCCCGTGGCGCAGCAGCATTCCCATGCTGACTAGGATCGACCCATTGATGGACTCAGGTCATAGGTTGGAGGCCAGTTCTTCCCGGCCACTACACCCCCATTTCTCTGCCAGGGGGGTGATGAGGGGGGCCATGAGGACAGCTCCCACTGGCCTGCTCCCGAAGTCCTTGAGGGCCTTTAGGAAGAAATAGCCAGGGTTGCATCGGCGCCTCTGGCTCATACAGTAAAGGATGAATAGGTCGGGGAGTGTTACCTTTCCCTGGCTCTCCTTCCTTCCGTGGATGGTCCCCGCCAGCAGGTTGTGGCAAATGCGGAGGGCCGGGGGGAGTGTTGAGCCCTTCATCAGCGTGGGCAAAGTGGGTGCCCTGGTGAGCTCCTCCCACATCTCGCCGGCAGTGAGGTTGGTGGGGCGTGCGTAGATGGCCTCTTGGTATTCCCGAGTTAGCACGTCCCCGGGCTAGATGAATCCGATGGACACGTTGAATTCGTCCAGAGTGGTGGTCCGATACATCCCACCCATAAAGTATGTCACCATTTTCGTTGGTGACAGGCCTGGGATCATGGCGGGAGTCTCGACGTACGAGATGGAGGCAAGAAACTCCGTCACTGCTTGAGGGTACACATGGGTGGGTGGAGACTGTAGGAGGAAGCCCCATCCAATGCTGTCAATATTCACCCGGACGTTGTCCTCCCGCCCAAAACAAATGGCTTTATGCGAAAGGATTATTTAGCATCCCCTATCTCTTCTGTTGGACTGCGTGGCTACTTAGCTTGCAAAGAACCTGAAACTAGGCTAGCTAAAAGGCAGACTTTCCGAGATAGGGGTGTTTATTGCAAAAGATGTTATCTTGTGATTTTTCTGTTGTTTGGTTATGCTATGCAACAGACAAATGCAACAAATAGATGCACACACAATTCGATCATCCACGAACAGGCGAGAAGTCGTTTTAATCACGAGGTAGGGTTTTCCTACAGAAAAGTGCATTGGCGAAGGTAGGTTCTAACTGTTCTCACCAAGGCTAAGGCCCCCAAGGTGCCCCCATTATAGGGTTCCCACTCTCCAGCCTTCCGACCATGCTTAGCACTAAGGCCATAGTCAGTCTTTGTGCCAAAAGAGGAAGGTTATCACCTTGAGTGGTGGTTTCCGATCACACTAGTGGGCACAAGGCCATCACTACAGCGAACCGTACCTGCCACCCACTCCTTATGGGTTTCTCACTTGCCCCCGGGTATAGAGGGAACTGTAGTGTGCAAGGGTTTGTGTATAGTTTGTATTTCAAACAATTGCGTAAGTATAAACAGACAACAGTTATTAAAGCCAAGCATTAAACATGTTATAATACAAGGTAGGGTAAAAGCGTAATTTTCTTGGTTTATTTACTTTAGGCTGGCCCATCACTAAATGGGATCAACTCTTTAGGCTTCCCCAGTGGAGTCGCCATCTATCGCCGTCGTTAAAACGAGGCGGTCGGAGCGACGCGATGGTTCCAACTTTCCAATTTTCGCGTTTTATTGGTGTGGTTACAATGCCTTTAGGTTGTCCGATAACCGGGCTGAACCTAGGGGCGAGGTTTTCGAAAAGGAGCTCTTGGATTTTCCGATAACCAGGCTAACCCAAGAACTAATTTTGAAGGGTTCTTTTGGAGTCGCCACCGATTTTTTTACTGGAAACATCGGAAAAGGAGTAAAAAGGCGTTGGTTTTCAAAAAACCAACTTTGGTCATTAGAACCAGAGTTGGGTAAGGGAGTTAGTTACGTGTAAGGGAAGTATTAGTTCCCTTACGTCGCCCCTTTCGGGTTCCCTATGATAGGCCAACTACTTTAAATAAATAAACTGGTGAAAATACGCTTTTACCCTTTATTTGCGGGATTCAAAATTACGACTACATGGCCCTAATATCTATTGCATAATTAAAAATAAAGCGGTAAAGGAGAGAGAGAGAGTGTAGAAACCTCTGAGGCAAGCTTTCTATTAATTTCTTGAAAACTAGGGTGCTTTTTGGCAGCCCTTCACTCTTTACAGTGCCGGATTCTCTCGAAAACGCTACAAAAAACTCTAAAAAGCTCTCAGAAACTCCAGAAATGCTTCGGAGGGATTCTAGAAAGAGAATTTGAGGATGTGACTAGAGAGAGAATGGAAGAACTGTGTGAAATGAGGGGAATGGCGCGACTATTTATAGGGATTCGCGCATGTCAGGTCGAGACGACCGTCTCGTCTGATAAGGTCAAGACGGCCGTCTCGCCATTCGAGACGGCCGTCTCGCCTTGCAGAAATGGCGAGACGTTCGTCTTGCCAAACGAGATGGCGGTCTCGCCACTTTCCCAAGGCGAGACGGCGGTCCCGAATCCAAGACTGCGGTCTCGAGCCTAAAAGGCAAAAATCCTTATTTTGATGCCCAAAATCCCTCCTATTCTAATATGGGGCCTGATAGTCTCTCCTAATGGCTTCTTAGGCTTCGTCCATCTTCAAAAAGGAGGTCTTCTGGTCTTTATTATGAAGTCGGGCAAGATTTGGGGTCTACAAGACGCTGCCCAAGTAAACTATACCACCACCGAGAAAGAGCTTCTTGCCATTTTTTTTGCTCTTGATAAATTTATATCATATTTTCTTGGTTCTCGTGTTATTGTGTTCACTAACCATGCAGCTCTGAAGTACCTATTGAAGAAGGCTGAGTCAAAGCCTCGATTGATCAGGTGGATGCTCTGGCTCCAAGAATTTGATTTGGATATCCGAGAAAAGAGTGGAGCTCAGAATTTGGTAGCAGACCACCTCAGCAGAATTGATAGAGCTGAGGATAATGCTGAAGTGTTGCCCATCCAGGATGATTTTCCTGATGAAAATTTGTTAGTTATTTCTTCTATCTCTGTTTCTTACCCTACCACCCCATGGTTTGCAAATATTGTCAATTATTTGGTTGCTCAATGTGATAAACTTAAGAGCGATGCTAAGTATTATATTTGGGATGACCCGTATTTGCGGAAGTTGTGCAGTGACCAGGTTACCGAGAGATGCATTCTTGACAATGAGATTGACTCGGTCCTGCAATTTTGTCATTCTTTTGCAACGGGTGGTCATCTCGGCATTCAAAGAACAACTCGCAAGGTGCTTGACTGTGGTTTCTATTGGCCCACCATCTTCAAGGATGCATTGAGGATTTGCAGTACTTGTGAGCAGTGTCAGAGAGCAGGAGGGTCCCTTACATGGAGACAGCAGATGCCCCAGCAACCCATGTTGTTTTGTGAGATGTTTGATGTCTGGGGTATCGATTTCATGGGTCCCTTCCATATTTCTTTTGGTTTTTATTATATTCTCCTTGCTGTTGATTATGTTTCAAAATGGGTGGAAGCCAAAGCCACCAGGACTAATGATGCTCGAGTTGTTGTGGATTTTGTCAGATCCAACATCTTTTGCAGATTTGGAGTACCTAGAGCCATTGTTAGTGATCAAGGCACCCATTTCTGTAACAGGTCCATGCAGGCCTTGTTCAAGAAGTATGGGGTTGTTCACAAAGTCTTTACACCTTACCACCCCCAAACTAATGGGCAGGTTGAAATCTCAAACAGGGAGATCAAGAGGATTTTAGAGAAGATTGTCCAGCCCAACAGAAAGGATTGGAGCAACAGATTGGAGGATGCTCTTTAGGCGCATAGGACTGCTTACAAGGCACCTATAGGGATGTCTCCCTATCGGGTTGTCTTTGGTAAGCCATGCCACCTACCAGTGTTGATAGAGCACCGAGCATATTGGGCTGTGAAATCATGAAACTTCTCACTTGATGAAGCTGGAGAGGAGAGGAAGCTACAGATAAATGAATTGGACGAGATCCGTTTGGAAGCTTATGAGAACTCCATGTTCTACAAAGAGAAAACTAAGAGATTCCATGATAGATCCATAGCTAGGAAGGAGTTCTTTGTTGGTTAGCAAGTGCTATTGTACAATTCCAGGTTGGGTCTCATGGGTGGTAAGTTGCATTCAAAGTGGATTGGACTTTTTATTGTTACTAATGTTTATCCTTATGGTGCAGTTGAAATCAAAACTGAATCCACAGAAAAGAGCTTCAAGGTTAATGGCCATCGACTGAAACCATTCCTCAGCAATCCTTCTCTTGTGGATGTAGTTGTGGAGGAGATATCCCTAATTGATCCCACTTCCCTTCCACCATGACTTAGGGAGTTTTATTTTTCCTTCTTCTCTTCACTTTTTCTACACTTGTCTAATTCTATAAGTAATTTACTTGCTTGATCTTGTGTGTCGCCGCCGTCCGTTCCGACGTCCAGGGACATCTCGAACGTTTATGCGAGCGGTCGCGAAAAGATGGTTTAGACTCGCGTTTTATGTTAAAATTATGTTCATTGCTTCCGAGGTGCTCAACAACTGAACTATCCTCTAATAAAAGTAAGGTTTTCGAAAATGGGTTCTTTTGGAGTCGCCACCAATGTTTTGACCATAAACATTGGAAAAGGATAAAAAGGCGTTGATTTTATTAAAAACCAAACTTGGCCATTATAACCAGAGTTAGGTAAGGGAGTTAGTTACGTGTGGGGAAGGTGTTAGCACCCCACAACTCCCCTTTGGGGTTCCCTATGACGGATTAATTCATTTAAGTGAAGATTACAAGAAATTACGCGATTACCCTATTTTATTGCATAATGTTAAAAATGGTTATCTACATGACTTTATTTATTATTGCATACAGAAAGCAATAAATAAAAGCAGTAAAAGAGAAGAGAATTGAACAGAACCTCCGTAGCAAGCTTTATATTGCAAATCTTTGATCGCAAGGATGCGTTTTGGCAATCCTTCACTCTACAAAGACTATCCTCTCCAAATACAAGATCGACTCGACTCGATTTTACAGAAGAATCGAATGTTGGAATCTGATTCCTTAACTGATTGTTACCTTATTAAGGCAATCAGAGAGTTCATTCGAAGAGGGAAGAGGATAGACAAGTACTAGGAGTTGTCTGGTGTGTGAAACAGTGGCAAATGAGCTTCCTATTTATAGTTTTCGCTGCCTGCACACTTGGGACGCGCGTCTGGGTTCGGACGGTCGTCCCAACTGCATGATTTACATATACTGAGATCACCTGGGGAGCTGGGACTGGCAGTCCCACTTGGCCAGGGAAGGTTGGGACGGCCGTCTCGACCTTGGGACGGCCGTCTCGACCTTGGGACGGCCGTCTCGACCTGTTTTGGCCAGCTTTCGTGTTCTGGGACCCCCGGGAAGCTTTCCTTTGTGTATTCGGACGTCGTTTGATGCCGATAAATGCCCGTTAAAGCTTTATCTTTATATAGGAAGTCTTCTTGGCCTTTATAGAGATGTCAGGCGAGCTTTGTCTTTGTTGTAGGAAGTCTCTTTAGCCTTTATTGAGAGACCGGGCAAAATTAGGGGTCTACAGCTGCCCCCCCTTCACCTGCCTGGCTAATATGTTGGTTTAATATGCCGACAAAATTAGTTGGTAGGGGAAGGAGTTAATCCTTTTGCCCGGTTATCCTTCGGATGTTTCTTTGGTGATCCTCCGGATGATAAATATTTTTGATAGGTACCAACCCCTATCTGGTTTGAACCTTACTTTGTAGGGCTCTGGTGAGTACTTACCCTCACCCGGTATGAGTTTGTGTTTCACTAGACTCTTGTGGGTACCTACCCCCACTAGGTATGAACCTTGTTTTTGCAAGGTTTTGGTGAGTACCTACCCTCACCCGGTATGAGTTCGCATTTTGCTAAACTCTTATTGGTACTTACTTCCGAGGTGCTCAACACTGAACTATCCTCTAATAGAAGTACGGTCTTTGCAACCCATTTTTGTAATGTTTAGGTGAGTATTTTACTCCACCTAATACATTCTGCTAATTTTTGATGAGTACATACCCTCATCTGGTACAAACCTTATTTTATAAGGCTCTGGTGGGTACCTACCCCCACCTGGTATGAATCTGTGTTTTGCTAGATTTTGATGAGTACCTACCCTTAGGGGTGTCAAAGTGAGCCAACCCGGCTCACACGGGTTGGCTCACCACGGGTTGAGCTGAAAATAGATGAGCTCAACCCGGCTCACTTTTTGGTGAGCCAGAAATTTTACAACCCGGCTCAACCCACCACGGGTTGGTGGGTTAGGTGGGTTGACTCACTAACCCATATTTTTTTTAAATAATATAAATATAATATATATATATATATATATATATATATATATATATATTTCCAAACTTCGGATGTAGAAACTTTTGCTTTTTTCCTTTTTTTCTCAACATCAGTATCTTCATTATTAACTGAAATTGGCTCATTGGGTTTTTCATTAACAATAAAATCATCACCAACACAATTCACATTGACACTTTGATGCATTGTTTCGGATTCCATACCTGTAAATTAATTTGAAAGAAAGAAGTCAAAAATTCATATATTAAAGAGATATACGTATAAATCAATAATAAACAACAAATAATGTATAGATGCTACGAGTGGGTACGGTGATGTAGTGATACGATGAAGATGAACATATGATAAGATAGTGCAGCGACAAACGTAGTGTTCTCGATAGGGTTTGACTTGTTCTGGCAGCAGCGACAATATAGGATAGAGATGAGGCAGGATAACATTTAGGGTTACTGAAGTATTATAATTGTTTTTAAAATTTAAAATATAATTATTAATTAAGGTTAATATATAATATAATTATTTTTAAAATTTAAAATTAATGGTGGGTTGCGGGCCAACCCACCATGACCCGGCTCGAACCCGTTTAACCCGTGGGTTAAGTGAGCCAGGTTCATTTTTAGCCCATAATCGGTAGAAATAAAAAAAATCCAACCCAACCCGGCTCGAACCCGTGGTGAGCCGGGTTGGCTCACGGGTTAGAACCCATATTGACACCTATACCTACCCTCATCCGGTATAAACCTTATTTTATAAGGCTTTGGTGGGTACCTACCCCCCACCTGGTACGAATCTGCATTTTTGCTAGATTCTGATGAGTACTTACCCTCATCCGGTATAAACATTATTTTATAAGGCTTTGGTGGGTACCTACCCCCACCTGGTACGAATCTGCATTTTTGCTAGATTCTGATGAGTACTTACCCTCATCCGGTATAAACCTTATTTTATAAGGCTTTGGTGGGTACCTACCCCCACCTGGTACGAATCTACATTTTTGCTAGATTCTGATGAGTACTTACCCTCATCAGGTATAAACCTTATTTTATAAGGCTTTGGTGGGTACCTACCCCCACCTAGTACGAATCTGCATTTTTGCTAGATTCTGATGAGTACTTACCCTCATCCGGTATAAACCTTATTTTATAAGGCTTTGGTGGGTACCTACCCCCACCTGGTACGAACCCCGTTCTGCAAAGCTCTGATGGGTACCTACCCCCACCTGGTACGAATCTGCATCTTGATAGACTCTAGTGGTTTTTACACCCCCACTTGGTGCGAATCTGCATCTTGACAGACTTTTGTGGGTATCTACCCCCACCTGGTACGAATCGCATCTTGACGAGACTCTAGTGGTTTTTACACCCCCACTTGGTGCGAATCCGCATCTCGACAGACTCTTGTGGGTACCTACCCCTACCTAGTATGAATCGCATCTTGACGGACTCTAGTGGTTTTTACACCCCCACTTGGTGCGAATCCGCATCTTGACAAACTCTTGTGGGTACCTACCCCCACCTGGTACGAATCTGCATTTTGACAGACTCTAGTGGTTTTTACACTCCCACTTGGTGCGAATCTGCATCTTGACAGACTCTTGTGGGTACCTACCCCCACCTGGTACGAATCTGCATCTTGACAGACTCTAGTGGTTTTTACACCCCCACTTGGTGCGAATCTGCATCTTGACAGACTCTGATGGATACCTACCCCCATCCGGTACGAACCTGCGTCTTGCAAGGCTCTAATGGGTACCTACCTCCACCTGGTACGAACCTGCGTCTTGCAAGGCTCTTGGAATGCTCTTTTTTTTTTTTTGCATTCAGTCTTTTGATTGATGAGTATAGACCCTCATCTGGTTTTTGGAGATGTGTTGGCGGCTTATTGTCTTTGATCATGCGCCTATTCCATGGGGAATGATTGACTTTTCTGTCTTTTCTTTTTTTAGTTATCTGGTTTTACTGGGATTTCCTTGTTTTTGGCTTTTCTTTTTAGCCATCCGGTATTACCGGGGATTCATTGTTTTTTTTTTCCTTTTAGCCATCTGGTCTTGCCAGGGATTCTTTGTTTTTAGCTTTTTAGCCATCCGGTCTTGGCCGGGGATTCTTTGTTCTTGGCTTTTTAGCCATCCGGTCTTGGCCGGGGATTCTTGTTGATTGCCTCTTTTTAGGCAGGAATCCACTGGGGATTTGTTGATTTTTTATTGTGCCTCTTGATTAGGCAGATGCTTCGATAGTGGTGAAGGCTTTTTACTTGTTGTTTTTCGCCTCTGAATAGGCTGATGTTCTACTTGAGGATATTTGCTCTTGATAATACCTCTGAGTAGGTGGATGCTTTTTGAAAGCTTTGTGCTTGTATTACCTCTTATAGGTTGATTTCCCATTTCTTGGGGATATCAGCTTTTTGCTTGCCTTAGGCAGAGGCTCTTCTTGGGAGTGAAGGCTTTGCACTTCGCTGGGGATATCCGTATTGGGCGTTATAGGTGATTAACTCCCGAGGATATGAATTTGTAGTTTGCCTTTCGTTGGTAGGCTCGCTGGGGATTTTTCTTTTGGTGATCCACTAGGGATTTGATCATCTTACGGGGATCTATTTTGAATTGCCCCCTAGGGAGGAATGGAGTTTTTGACTCCTTATTGGACACCGTTGTTTGAGCCGGCTTTGCCTATGCTCTTATTCCTACTGGGGAATGGGTTTTTATCTTTTTCTCGCGATTTGTATCTCTTTTTCGCGATTTGGTTTTTACATATGTGCGCCTTTTTATGCACATTGGCTTTTTCTTTGGATGAAAAGATATCTTTTTTCTCTTTTCTTTTTGGTGATCCCTGGGGAATTTTTCTTTACTTCTTGGGGATCCAATCCTTGATTTGATTTTTTATGATGGAGTCTTGGCTCCGACTTTTGTGAAGCTCTTTATTGAGCGGAATGAAAAGATTTTCTTCTTTTTTCTTTTTTTGGGATTCACCGAGGAGTCTGTCGGTTTCCTGGGGATCCAAAATTGATGATGGAGTCTTGGTTCTTGGCTTTGTGAAGCTCTTATTTGAGCTGGAAGATGGAAAAAATTTTTTGTTTTCCTCTTTTTGTAGACGTTTCTTGATATGCTCTACTTGGGGATTTTTATTCGGCCTTTTTCGTTGTGGCCTTTATTGGGGAATGAAAGTTTTTCTTTTCTTTCTTTTTGTTGCCTCCTGGTGATATGGAGGATTTGACTCCGTTTTTTCTTTAATGGACTCTTGTGTAGTCCTTATTCTCCTTTGGGGAATGAAGCGGAGACTCTTGCATGAGTGTGCTCAATGACTCATGTGGCGATGCCGCTAAGTCGTGAGGTGATCTTTTTTTGTTTTGCCTATGGAGTAGGCAAGGATCCTCTTGGGGATGATCAAGCCTTTCCATTGGCCTTTTTCTGGTTTACCTTCGTTTATTGGGGATAGAAGGTTTAGAGCTATTTTCCTTGAAGCTCTTCATTTTGCTGAAATGATTTTGATTTCGCCTTTCGCGATTTTGATTTTCATTTAGAGGCTGGATTTTGGCGCCTTCTATTTTCAATCATAAGCATGGAGACTATCCTCCTTATATGCATGTTTATTATTTTTGTTTGAAGAAAATTATTTTTTCTTGATTTTGACAAATTCGTATTATGCAACTACTTTGTGTGTGGATGTTCTAAATGCAATCTATTTGTTTATTCATTTTTTATGCATTTAGAAAGTAACTGGCCTTCTCCCGTTGGCTTCTTATGAATACGCCGATGGGCTCCTCCTTTATGACCATGATGGTGGGCTCCTCTTTCATGATGATGGGCTCTTCTTTTGTTCATCTTTTGGTCTTAGCCCTATCTTTTGCCTAGACCGCCCTTTGCGGGTTTTCGATCTAGCGGGCTGCCTTATTTTTTGCCTAGAATATATTAGGGGGCTTTTGCCTTATCTTTTGCCTAGATCGTTCTTTTGGGGTTTCCGATCTAGCAGGCTACCCTAATTTTTACCTAAGAATATCATAGCAGGCATTTATTCTTTTATTATTTTTTATGCTTCCCCTTTTTAGATGCATGCTTGATCTTTGATTAAAGGTCTTTGCGCATATTTATGATTTATCAATAAAGAGGCATTTCCATAATATTTGGTCAAGAGAAAGGAAATGAAAGGGAATTTTATTGATAAATGAGCAAAAGTTTATTTCTTTTACAGAAGAATTTCAAAGGGTATTTGTCGCCGCCTCCCAAAAACGAAGGGGCGGTCGGAGCGACGCGATGGTTTTTTCGACCCTCTTGTTTTTCGCGTTTTTTTATAAGTAATTACAACGCCTTTAGGCTGTCTGATAACCGGGCTAACCTAGGGGCGAGGTTTTCGAAAAGTGTCCTTGGGTTGTCCGATAACCGGGCTAACTCAAGGACTTATTTATTTTGGGTTCTGTGGAGTCGCCACCGATGTTTTTACCGGAAACATAGGAAAAGGTTTTTTTTTAAAAGGCGTTGGTTTTCGAAAAACCAACTTTGGTCATTAGAACCAGAGTTGGGTAAGGGAGTTAGTTACGTGGTAAAGGAAGTATTAGTTCCTTTACTACGCCCCTTTCGGGTTCCCTATGATAGGCCGGCTATTTTATTAATAAATAAACTAGAAAATACTCTTTTGCCCTTTTTATTGTGCGGAATTTAAAGTGATGACTACATGGCCCTAATCTATTGCATAATGTAGATTTAAAGCGATAAAAGGGAAGAGGAAGATTTTAAACCTCCGAAGGAAGCTTTCTTTTTTTATTTCTTTAAAGGAAATGGGTGCTTTTTGGCAGCCCTTCACTCTACAAGACGCTGGAAACTCTTCTGGACGCCGGAAAACGCTTTCAAAGACACTCAGAAACTCCGGAAATGCATCGGAGGGATTCTAGAGAGAAGTTTTAGAGAGAAGGCAGAGCTAGAAGCTTGTGGTGTGTGGAAATGAGGGGGGGAGGACCCCTATTTATAGGTTTTCGCGCTGTCAGGTGGCGAGACCGCCGGTCTCGTCACGGCGAGGGGTCCGAGACCGCCGTCTCGACCTGTCAACACCTGCGAGACCGCCGTCTCGGAGGAACGAGACCGCCGTCTCGTCGCTTCGCGCAGTGGCGAGACGGCGGTCCGGGAATTCCGGAGGGCGGTCTCGTCCCAACAAAGCGAGAAAACTTATTTTTTGTACAGAAACTCCCTCCTATCCTAGTATGGGGCCTAATAGTCTCTCCTAATGGCTTGGTAGGCTTTGTCCATCTTCAAATAGGAGGTCTTCTGGTCTTTATTTGGAGGTCGGGCAAGATTTGGGGTCTACAACTGCCCCCCCTTTACCCGACCAGTCGACTGCTGGCCTTTTGTGCCAGGGTGATCGACTGGAGGGTAAAAGAGTTGACCCTCTTGCCCGGTTGCCCTTCAGATGTTCCGTCTTTGCGGCGGATGATCTTCTGGGGAAATGTTGTGTCGTGCGCTTCTGGGATGCTCCTTCGACGCGGTAGCTGACCCCTTCGGCTGATGGGTACGAACCCCCATCTGGTTTGACGAGTACGAACCCCCGCCCGGTAAGCCCCCTTTTGTAAGGCCTGATGAGTTTACACCCCCATCTGGTGTTTAGCCTCCGGATGCTCCATCTTGCGGTAGCTGATCCTTTGGCCGACGAGTATGAACGCTCGTCTGGTTTGGTGCCTCTGGATGCCCCTTCTTGCGGTGGCTGATCCTTTGGCAGTGGTGGCGGCTTACTGATTCTGATCATGCGCCGACTCCTTGGGGAGTGATCTCTGTGTTTAGTTGATTGTGTTTTGGATTTCTTGAATGGTCATCCGGGCTGTGCGGGGGATTTTGTTGGTGTTTCATCCAGCTTGCTTGGTTGCTGGGTATTCTTTGTTTTTGCTCTTTTGGTGTTTGTCATCCGACTTTGCTGGTTGTCGGGGATTTTTGATGAGTGCCTCTTAGGTAGGCAGGAATCCTCTAGGGATTTGTTGATCTTGGTGACACCTCTTGAGTAGGCGGATATCCATTGAGTTTCTAGTAATGCCTCTGAGTAGGCAGATGCTTCATCGGAAGTGAAGACTTTTGACTGCATTTGTTTTGCCTCTGACTAGGCTGATATGTAAATGATCTTTCTCTTTTTGGTGATCCACCGAGGAATTGATTGCCTTCCCGGGGATCTAATTTTGATTTTCCCCCTGAGGGAATGGAGTTTTGACTCCTTGTTGGTATGAGATGGCTTTGCCGATACTCTTGTTGGATTGGGATTTTCGATTCCTTTTTTTTCGTTGATTTTCCCTTTTCTGAGGTGACCCACTTAGGGATTTTATTGATTACCTAAAAGTTAGGATTGATTTCGCCTTTTTTCGCGATTTATCTCTTTTTTATCGCGATTTTGGAATCTGGCTTTTTCTTGAGCGTACGTCTTTTTACTCTTAGTTTTCCTTTTTAGTTACGCTGACTTCTGGAAAGGATGGCAAAAGGTCGGCGAAGTCGTACCGGGATACCCTTTTTTGGTTGTTCTTTATGAATGCAAGCATGAGGCTGATCTTCCTATATGAATGCCTTTTATTTGTCTATTGTATTTTTGTTTGTTTTATTTTTGACAAAGTCATTTTTGTGCGACTATTTGTGTCTGAATGCTGTTGACGCAAAATTTATTTTAGTTGAGGACATCTAGAAGGTGACCGGTGCTTTCCTTCTTTTTGTTCTCTCGTGCCTATTCTTTTTGTACTTTTGCTTAACCCTGTCTTTTGCCTAGACCGCCCTTTGCGGGTTTTCGATCTAGCGGGTTTTGATTCTTGTCTGAGATATTTTGATGGGCTTCTTTTTTCTTTATAGAAGCCTTATCTTTTGCCTAGACCGCCCTTTGCGGGTTTTCGATCTAGCAGGCTACCCTGTTCTTTTTGCTTGGGACGACCCTGGTTGGTGATGTTCGTCTTTTGTTTTTATGCTTTCTCGAATTGCTTGTTTTATGCATGCTCATTTTTCATTAATACAGAGGCATTTACACAAGTAGGTAAAGAGAGGAAAAGACAATTTTCATTGATATAAACAGATGGTTTATTTTTTACATGGGTGTTTACAAAGGAATTTGTAAGCATGGCTAGCCAAGGTTGGCTAAACTGTATGAGGGTGCCACAATCATGTCTGTGATCTCTGTCTCCCCATTTTTCCTGGTCCCTTTAGTTGAGATGCTCGAATCCGGAGTGAAGACTATGCGAAGTCTGCTTACTATTGTGGAGGTGTTACCTTAGTCGCCTTTGCGGTTTTCGGCTAAGGTAATCATTGCTCTATTTTCATCATCATTTTGTTGTTTTTTTTTTTTTTTTTTTTGAACCTCTAATTTTTGCCTAGGACATGTCCTAGCGAGGAATGTAAACCCTATCTTTTGCCCAGGACGCTCTTTGCGAGTTTTCATCCTGACGGGTCATGAGCAATGTCTTCAGGTGTAATATTTTTTTACTGCGTCTGAGTTGACAGGATATCGGAGCTCTTCTCCATCCATATTGGTGAGGATAAGGGCTCCCCCTGAGAAGGCTCGCTTGACCACAAAGGGTCCTTCGTAGTTTGTTGCCCATTTCCCGATTTTGTCTTTCTGGGATGGACGCAGTTTCTTCACTACTAGATCTCCTTCTTGGAAGGTGCGGGGGTTGACCTTCTTGTCATAGGCTTTCTTGATTTTCTTTTGGTAAGCCTGCCCCTGACATATGGCGTCCACCCGTTTTTCTTCGATTAGGTTTAATTGATCATACCGGTTTTGGACCCATTCAGCTTTTGTCAGCTTGGCTTCCATGACAACTCGCAGGGAGGGTATTTCGACCTCTACTGGTAGTACGACTTCCATACCGTATACGAGGGAAAACAGGGTAGCCCCTGTGGAGGTTCGTACCGACGTTCGGTAGCCATGTAAGGCGAAGGGAAGCATTTCATGCCAATCTTTGTAGGTCACAACCATTTTCTGGATGATTTTCTTGATGTTCTTATTGGCTGCCTCTACTGCACCATTCATCTTTGGTCGGTACGGAGAGGAATTATGATGTTGTATTTTGAAGTCTTGGCATAATTCCTCCATCATTTTATTGTTGAGATTGGTCCCATTATCAGTAATGAGCTTATGGGGGATGTCGTACCGACATATAATGTTTTTCTTGATGAAGGTGGTCACCACTTTCCGAGTTACATGCGCATATGATGCCGCCTCAACCCACTTGGTGAAATAGTCGATCGCTACCAAGATGAAGCGATGGCCGTTAGATGCTTTGGGTTCAATGGGTCCGATGACATCCATGCCCCACATAGAAAATGGCCATGGTGTAGCCAGGTTACTGAGAGGTGCGGGCAGCACATGAATGTTATTGGCGTATACTTGGCACTTATGACATTTCTTGGCATATTGGTGGCAATCAGCTTCCATCGTGGACCAATAGTACCCTGCCCTGAGGATTTTCTTTGTCATGACATGCCCGGGTGCATGGGTTCCGAAAGTCCCTTTGTGGATTTCTTTTATCAATGTTTGGGCTTCCTCTTGGTCCACACACCTTAAGAGAGTGGAGTCGGGGCTCTTTTTGTAGAGGGTTCCTTCAATCAACGTGAACCCTACAACTCTTTTGCGAATGGTTCGCTTATCATTGTCACTGATTCCTTCGGGGTATTCGCCCTTCATGAGGTACCGCTTGATGTCATGGTACCAGGGGTTTTGATCGCACTCGCCATTTACTGCCATGCAGAAGGCTTGCTTATCATGCAGTTTGACTTGAATGATTGGCATCTCATGTTCCTGGTCCAGGGCAAACATGGATGATAGAGTGGCGAGGGCATCGGCAATTTGATTGTCCTCCCTAGGGATGTACTGGAAAGTGACGCTTTCCATTCTTGAGACCAGCTCGCGGATGTACTCTAGATATGGGATTAATTTGGCGTTTCGGGTTTCCCATTCACCCTTAAGTTGGCAGATGACAAGGGATGAATCGTCGAATATTTTGAGCTTAGTGACCCCATGATCTAAAGCCGCCGGGATTCCTAGCGCACATGCTTCGTATTCGGCCATGTTGTTGGTGCAATCGAAATTGAGCCTGGCAGTTACAGGGATGTGTTTCTTTTCGGAAGATATCAAAATAGCTCCTACCCCGTGTCCAAGCATGTTTGAAGCCCCATCAAAGAACATGGTCCACATCTCTTCTTTGGTCTCTTCGTGTTCGATGTGCATGATATGCTCATCGGGAAAGTCATCCTGTAAAGACTGGTATTTGTCTGTGGATCCATGGGCTAGATAATCCGCTAGGGGACTTCCTTTAATAACTTTCTGGGTGACGTGAATGATATCAAATTCTGAGAGGAGAACCTGCCACCTAGCTATTCTTCCGGTCAAAATGGGCTTCTCGAAGAGGTATTTGATTGGATCCATTTTGGAGACCAACCATGTTGTATGCCGAGCCATGTACTGTCTGAGACGTTGAGTGACCCACACCAATGCGCAACAAGTTTTTTCGAATGGTGTATAACGGGTTTCATAATCCGAGAATTTCTTACTGAGGTAGTAAATGGCCCGCTCCTTCTTTCCGGTTTCATCATGCTGGTCGAGCACACATCCCATTGACTCTTCGAGGATTGATAGATACAGGATCAGAGGTCTCCCTTCAACGGGTGGTACCAATACTGGTGGATTGGTTAAACAGGTTTTGATTTTATCAAACGCTTGTTGGCATTCTTCGTTCCACACCGTTGGTTGGTTTTTGCGCAACAGTTTAAAGATGAGTATACATTTATCCATTAACTGTGCGATGAAATGGGCAATGTAGTTAATCCTGCCTAGGAAACCTCTGACCTCCTTTTCTGTTTTTGGTGGAGGCATTTCCAAAATTGCCTTGGTTTTGTCGGGGTCCACCTCAATTCCTCTTTCACTGACAATGAACCCTAGGAGTTTTCCTGATCGTACTCTGAAATTACATTTTGCTGGGTTCAGTTTGAGTTGATACTTTTGAAGTCGATCAAAAAGTTTTCGGAGGTATTGAATGTGGTCCATTTCATTTCTGGACTTGGCAATCATGTCGTCCACATACACTTCTATTTCCTTGTGGATCATGTCATGGAATAATGTGACCATAGCCCTTTGGTAGGTAGCCCCTGCATTTTTCAGCCCAAACGACATTACCCGATAGCAGAAAGTGCCCCATGGTGTAATGAAGGAGGTTTTTTCTCTATCCTCAACGGCCAGTTTGATTTGGTTGTACCCCGCATACCCGTCCATGAAGGAATACAATGTGTTGGTAGCGGTATGGTCTACCAGTGTGTCTATGTGTGGTAGGGGAAAGTCGTCCTTTGGACTTGCTCGATTGATGTCCCTGTAATCCACGCAGACCCTGACTTTCCCGCTCTTTTTGATGACGGGTACTATGTTGGCCAACCATTCTGGGTATTTGGAGACCACCAAGAAATTGGCATCCAACTGCCTTTCCACCTCTTCCTTTATCATTAAAGACCAGTCGGGCTTGATTCTTCTGAGCTTTTGCTTTACAGGTCGGAACCCCTCTTTCAGTGGCAATTTGTGTTCCACTATGCTCGTGTCGAGCCCAGGCATGTCATGATACGACCAAGCGAATACATTCGTATATTCTTTCAGAAGCTGTATCAATCCCTTTTTCATGCTACTTTCCAATTGGGTGTCAATGTTCACCTTTTTATCCTCATCCTCTTTTCCCAAATTAACGGTTTCTATTTCTTCCTGATGTGGTTGTATGATGCGCATTTCTCTTTCCAGCATTCTTTGCATATCCGGAGAAATGGTCTCCTGCTCACTGTCGGACTCAATCCATTCGTCTTCCGTTTCCGGGGTCCATGGAGATTCATCAATCACAGACATGATGTGTTTTAGGTTCTGTTTTAGTCATAGATTTTATTATTCATTTTATTTTTGAAAGAATAATAAATAGAAGAGGGAAAAGAATGAATATGACAAAATGCCTCGTATATTAATGAAAATGAGAATGTATGTACAAGCCCTTTTAATCAAAATTCCTGCGGCCACGGGCGGGGACCGCAGGAGAGATAGAGAAAAGCTTAAAAAAAAGAAAAGACCCTAGGGCTGATCCTCCCAGTCCTCCCTCTCTGCTACTCTGGCTTCGACAGAGGTTTGTCATCTGTGCTGGAAGCAGAGGCATCAAAGGTTATCCAACCAGCGTCAATTAATTCTTGGACCTTATACTTCAAGGTCAAGCAGTTGTCGGTTGAATGCCCTGGTGCATCCGAGTGGTAGCTACATTTTTCATTGGGTTTGTACCAGTCGGGATAGAGAGGCTCCAGCTGCTTCTTGGGAGGAACGCGGGCCAGGAGGCTGGCCTCCAACAGCTAGGGTAGCAGCTTCGCATAGGAGGTGGGAATAGGCGTGAACTTCCTCTCCTTTTTTCGTGGCTGCCGCTCTGCCTGAGGGGTGGAGGAAGGGGTTGCAAAATTAATGGCGTGTACTGCCTCTTCCTTCTTTTTGAAGGGCTTCTTGAGTGATGTGTTGGGAGGAGAGGGTCGTGCTATTTTGCCACTCCTCAGCCCTTGCTCCACTCTTTCTCCTACAGTGACTATGTCCGAGAAGAGATTGGAGGTACTGGCTATTGCCTTGTCGTAGTACGCTCCGGTCAGTGAGTCTATGAACATAGCCACTGTTTCTTTGTCTGTTAGGGGAGGCTCTATCTGGGCTGTCATTTCCCTCCACCTTTGGGCGTATGCTTTAAAGGGCTCGTCGTTCCTCTTGCTCAGAGCTCTGAGATCTGACCTATCGAGGGTCAGATCGATGTTGTATCGGTAACGACGGAGAAATGCGTCAGCCAATTGTTTCCAGTTCTGGACCTGCCCTCTCTCTAACTGCATGTACCAATTAAGTGTTGTGTCCGCCAAACTCTCTTGGAAGCAGTGGATCAGGAGTTTCTCGTTTTCAGCGTGGGCGGCCATCTTACGACAATACATCGTAAGATGGTTCTTGGGGCAGGTCATCCCGGCGTACTTGGGGAAGTCCGGGATTTTGAATTTGGGAGGGAAGCGAATGTCCTTCACGAGGCACATGTCAGCTATCTCTTTGACGTCGAAGTTGTGCCCTTCGACCGCCTTGAGCCTCTCCTCCAGGGCGGAGATTTTTTGTTTGGACACTTCTGGAGTAAGGATGCGTGCAGTCCTAGCATCCTTCTCGCCAAAAAAGTATTCTTCCTCCTCTTCCTCATGAGGAGGGATATGTTCAGCTTGGTCTTCGCCCTTGCTCTGCCCCTGGCGTACGACCTCCATTAGCTGGGCCACCTGCTCGCGGAGGGTATTGACCTCCGCAGTGAGCTTTCGGTTTTTCTCCTCTAGGTTTTCCATCACCTTTGCTTTTTGTGCACGAGTACGAGTGGGGAGAGGACCAGCCACTTTCTAGAATGTCCGAAAAAGTTTTTATTAATGCATGTTGAGTGCTTGAACTAAAATGAGTATGCTTGTGCATGAGAGATTTTATTAAAATGATGCTGAATGCGCTCTCATTTTTTTTTCTCTCTTGGTTTTTCTTTACTTATGGTATGATGTAGTATGAATGTTTTGACTTTGTTAGAAGTTGTTTCACTCATTTTTTTTTTGGTGTTTTTGTATTTTGATTTTTATTTGTCTATAGCCTTTTATCTCTTCTGTCGGATTGCGTGGCTACTTAGCTTACAAAGAACCTGAAACCAGGCTAGCTAAAAGGCAGACTGTCCGAGATAAAATATGGCTTTATGCGAGAGAATAATTATCGTCCCTTATCTCTTCTGTCGGAACTGCGTGGCTACTTAGCTTACAAAGAACCTGAAACCAGGCTAGCTAAAAGGCAGACTGTCCGAGATAAGGGTGTTTATTTGTGAAGAATATTTTTTTGATTTTGCTTTGTTGTTTGTTTATGCTATCCAACAGACAAATGCAACAATCAAATGCACACACAATTCGATCATCCCCGATCTGGCGAGATTTCGTTTTTATCACGAGGTAGGGTTTTCCTGCAGAAAAGTGCATTGGCAAGGGTTGGTTCTAACTGTTCTCACCAGGCTAAGGCCCCCAAGGTGCCCCCATTATAGGGTCCCCACTCTCCAGCCGTCCGACCATGCTTAGCACTAAGGCCATAGTCAGTCTTATTGCCAAAAGAGCAAGGTTATCACCTTGAGTGGTGGTTTCCGATCACACTGGTGGGCTCAAGGCCCTCACTACAACGAACCGTACCTGCCACCCACTCCCTATGGTTATCTCACCTGCCCCCGGGTATAGGGGGAACTGTTGTGTGCAGTTTATATTTCAAGCAATTTGCGCAAGTATAAACAAACAACAATTTATTAAAGCCAAACATTAAAACATGTTATAAATACAAGTTAAGGGCAAAAGTGTTATTTTCTTGGTTTATTTATTATTTAAGCCGGTCCATCACTAAATGGGATCAACTCTCGAGGCTTCCCCAGTGGAGTCGCCATCTGTCGCCGCCTCCCAAAAACGAAGGGGCGGTCGGAGCGACACGATGGTTTTTTCGACCCTCTTGTTTTTCGCGTTTTTTTATAGGTGATTACAACGCCTTTAGGCTGTCCGATAACCGGGCTAACCTAGGGGCGAGGTTTTCGAAAAGTGTCCTTGGGTTGTCCGATAACCGGGCTAACTCAAGGACTTATTTATTTTGGGTTCTGTGGAGTCGCCACTGATGTTTTTACCGGAAACATCGGAAAAGGTTTTTTTTTAAAAGGCGTTGGTTTTCGAAAAACCAACTTTGGTCATTAGAACCAGAGTTAGGTAAGGGAGTTAGTTACGTGGTAAAGGAAGTATTAGTTCCTTTACTACGCCCCTTTCGGGTTCCCTATGATAGGCCGGCTATTTTATTAATAAATAAACTAGAAAATACTCTTTTGCCCTTTTTATTGTGCGGAATTTAAAGTGATGACTACATGGCCCTAATCTATTGCATAATGTAGATTTAAAGCGATAAAAGGGAAGAGGAAGAGTTTAAACCTCCGAAGCAAGCTTTCTTTTTTTATTTCTTTAAAGGAAATGGGTGCTTTTTGGCAACCCTTCACTCTACAAGGCGCTGGAAACTCTTCTGGACGCCGGAAAACGCTCTCAAAGACACTCAGAAACTCCGGAAATGCGTCGGAGGGATTCTAGAGAGAAGTTTTAGAGAGAAGGCAGAGCTAGAAGCTTGTGGTGTGTGGAAATGAGGGGGGGAGGACCCCTATTTATAGGTTTTCGCGCTGTCAGGTGGCGAGACCGCCGGTCTCGTCTGACAGGGTCGAGACCGCCGTCTCGTCCAACGAGACCGCCGTCTCGACCTGTCAACACGGCGAGACCGCCGTCTGGAGGAACGAGACCGCCGTCTCGTCCTTCGCAGGTGGCGAGACCGCCGTCTCGTTAAGCGAGACGACGGTCTCGCCACTTGCATGAGGCGAGACGGCGGTCTGGGAATTCCAGAGAGGCGGTCTCGTCCCAACAAAGCGAGAAAACTTATTTTTTGTACAGAAACTCCCTCCTATCCTAGTATGGGGCCTAATAGTCTCTCCTAATGACTTGTTAGGCTTTGTCCATCTTCAAATAGGAGGTCTTCTGGTCTTTATTAGGAGGTCGGGCAAGATTTGGGGTCTACAGTATTTAGAAGAATGGGTGGTCAGGGTTGGCTGTACTGTTTAGGCTTATACAGTCATGTCTATGATATCTGCCCCCTGGTTCTCCTAATTGCTTAAGTTGAGATGCCTGAGCTCAGAGTGAATACTATGCAGACTGCTTGCTTCTGGAAGAATGTTACTTTAGCCGCCTTTTCGGTTTTCGACTAAAGTAACCATTGCTCTTAGTTTTTTTTTTTTTATTATGATTTTTTTACCTCTTCTTTTTGCCTAGGACGTCTCCTAGCGAGGGATATAGACCCTATCTTTTGCCCAGGGATGCCCTTTGTGGGTTTTCATTCCTGACGGGTCTTGAGCAATGTCTTCAAGCATAATACTTCTTTACCGCGTCAGAATTGATTGGGTGTCGAAGCTCCTCTCCATCCATACTAGTGAGGATAAGTGCCCCTCCTGAAAAAGCTCGTTTGACCACAAAGGATCCTTCATAATTTGCTGCCCATTTTCCAATTTTATCCTTCTGGGCTGGAAGCAGTTTCTTTATCATTAGGTCCCCTTCTTGATAAGTATGAGGGTGAACCTTTTTATCATAAGCCTTTTTTATCTTCTTTTGATAGGCTTGTCCATGGCATATAGCGTTCAGCCGTTTTTCATTGATAAGGTTTAATTGATCATATCGACTTTGAACCCATTCGACTTCTGTTAATTTTGCTTCCATTATAATTCGCAAGGAAGGTATTTTGACCTCTATTGGCAATACTGAAAGAATTAATGGTTGAGTTCAAGAGGGGGGGTGAATTGAACTTTAAAACTTTTTCGCAAAACTTACTTTCTTTTGGAAGAATGAGTTATCTTTATTTAATCTTTGCGAAGGTAGTTTGGTTTAAACACAACAAGTTTATTGACAGAAAATAAAAGAGATGAAAGAAGAATATTAACACACAAATTTATACTGGTTCACTCTAATCTAGAGCTACATCCAGTTCTTGACAAACCAGTCAAGTTTCACTAATACCAAGTGAAAATTTACAACCAGTAGATACTCACCAATCTACCCCAAGAACTATCTTGCAAACCCACAAGACAGAATCTTGAAAACCACCCAGTAACCAAACCCAGTTACCGTACCAAGTGCAGATTACAATCCAACCTGCACAATCAACTTTTACAAAAGAATATGGAAAGAAAAAACCTGGACTTGAAGTTTCTAATTGTCCAGAACCAATTCTATCAGCACTTTCTCTCTTTGAATGACCACAATTCTGATCACAGCACCTTATGATATGAAAAAGATTCTTGAATGCAGAGAAAGTCACGTATGAAAGTTTCACAGATTGATTTCACAAGTTTTCTCAAGTAGTGTGTTGTATTGTATTTTTCAAAAGATAGATCAAATCTGTATATATAGAGTAAATCGAGAAAATCAGAATGCTTCAATTGTCAAAAACTGTTTTTAGAGAGCCAAAAGATCGATTAGATTGAAGTAAAACAGTTTAGAAGAGACTCTGATCGATTAGAACTGAAGTATAATCGATCAGACCGAGTTATGATCGATTAGAACTGAAGTATGATCGATCAGACCGAGTTATGATCGATTAAAATGAAACTATGATCGATCAGAATATTATTTCAATCGATTAAAATATCGATTCAATCGATTGATTTCATTTAAAGCTCCATTCAATCGATTAAAACATCGATTCAATCGATTAATTTCATTTAAAGCTCCATTTAATCGATTGATTCGAGTTTTTAATGGATTGAAACAACTTAATGAAAATGACAGCTCTTCTGTTTCAATCGATTGAAAGTCATTTCAACAGATTGAAATCCTGCAAACACTTAGTTAAAAAAATAGTCTCTCTGTTTTAATAGATTTAAAAATATTTCAACAGATTGATTTTCTAAAAAAAACTCTTAGACTGAAAAAGGTCTTTCTGTTTCAACAGATTTTAAAAATATTTCAACAGATTGAAAATGCGAAACTTGATATTGAAAATTCATTGAGTTATTTTAACTTGTTGATTCCGTGAATCAATCAATTGAAAAAACGATTATGTATGATCACTTATTCTTTTAAGTAATTTTAACAGATTGAAAATCCTTTTCAACAGATTGAAAAACTTAGTTTGATCTTTTAATACTTAGATGTTAGTTTTTCATGCAGAAAAATGATTTTCAATGGGATGCAACATTATAAGGTGCTTATCACAAAATATATTGTCCTATCAAGAGATTAAGTGCTTAAACTAAAAAACCTAATCATCTACACACCCACAACCTAAGCTATATCTATGTCTTCATCAAAACCACCAAGTGCTTGTCTTTATCAAATCCACCAAGTGCTTCAATCTCCCCCTATTTGATGGAGACAAATAACCACTGCACCTGCATAAAAAAATAACAGACCAGAGACATATATTTTGTGGTGTGTGTGTAGACCAGAGACATATATTTTGTGGTGTGTGTGTAGTGACAGTTTTAAGCAAAATACTTCTCCCCCTATTTGACTGCATCAAATAGAATGTTTTAGTTACAGTCCAATGGGGCCACGTGGATACCCCGAATATAAAACAGAACATTAAAAACTAAGAAAAGAAAACAGAATAACAGAAACATAGAAAATCTTCATTCGTCCCCGGGGCCTTGGTTGAATTGCAGTTCCACAATCCTGTTGTAAATGTCTTCTAGTTGATTATCAATATGCTGGAACCTTGCAATGAAATTTTCATCCAAATAATGCTGCCGAGCCCTCAGAGCAGCAGTCATCTCCATATGCCTCCTTTGGTCAGTTTGCAGTTCGCTCATTTGATGTAACATTGTTCTTTCGAACTGAGACAGAGGCGTGCCACGGTCAGGCGGTGGATTGAATGGAATCATCTCCATTGGGTTTACTTCTTCTTCCATTGGATCAGAAGGACGTGCTGCAGAAGTTCTAGGAATATCAGTGTTGATTCCTTCCTCTTGCTCTTCTTCTTCACTTTCTTCACTTCTCCCAGCATCTTCTTTCGAGATCCATTCACCATCAACTTTAATAAATCCCATTTTGTGAAGCACAGAGTTATTTATTTCATTTGTTGAACGGACGGTTTCAACAAGTTCTCCTTCAACATCGACACCAAAATGTGTTAAAAATTTAGAAATCAGAATAGCATAGGGATACCTGAAGTCACTAAGTCTCTTGGCTTTGATCATGTGATCCTTGATGACAAAGACCCAGTTCACACGTATTCTGTGATGAATGCAGTACATCAGAACTAAATCTCCTTCATTTAGCACCGCATGATTGCTCCCCCTGGGTGTAAGCTGCCAGGAAATGATGAAAGCGAGAATCCTTTCTTCCAGGTTTCAACTTCCCAGTGTTGAATGAACTTACAGAATCATGCCTATTCTTCAAGCAAGAGCGGAAATACTTGAACTTTATTAAATTCTTCAACATCCGAAGTACACCCTTTGGTGACTTTCACACCTACATCTTTTATTCCAAGCAACTTCCTTCCAGACATTAGGTGTTATCTCAATGTCTACTCCTTTTACTTGAGTTATTAGAGTGGAACCTTCAAAGGACAAGTTAGTGAAAAAGACTTTAATTAAGTCGGGGTAAATCCTACCATTTAACTCCAGAAACTTCTGAAGCTTTTGGTGTTGCAGTAGTTTTCGAATGCCACTGAATCCTTCGACATCAAACCAGGAGAACTTTAACATCTTTGGAATGTTGACTTGCTTCCTGCTCAATTCATGGATAAACAAATCCATTTTCTCTTGGTCCCCATTGAACCAAGTTTCAATCCTTCCTCCAACATTCTGTTCTTGCCTTGCAGTAGAGGACTCGCCTCTGCCTGGACTTCTTCCTACCAGACTTTGTGCGCTTGAACATATTTGATTTTTGGAATGAGCAGAACAGAGAAGAACCGAGAAAAGAGAAGCTCAAAGAAGAAAATAATACTATAGGAATGAGAATACACAATCTTTTTCAGCTTCAAGGTTTTTGTCTTTACTATATTACTGCTACTGTGCAGTGATGATAAAGGTGGAGAGAGAAGAAATTGCTACTGTACAACTTAATTACCTTCTCAGTAGATATCCAATCAGTATCAATTAGCTTTTATTGGATATCTTGGTTATTGAAGAGAGTAGTTGAAGTTTATCTTGTTGTAAATGCTTTCAGTTTACTCTGCAGAAATTGGTTAGAGACAAAGTACAACTAGCCCTAGAAGAAAAATAATCAATTGATATTTCGTGAAACCAACTGATTTTGTAATCGTAGATACTTATAAGTGAAATACACCGATTGAATCAAAAATTAAATCGATTATTTTGTAAAAGAAAATTATTCAGAGTACCATTAGTGAATTCAATCGATTGAATCGAAGATTTAATCGATTGATTTATAAAAGAAGGTGTGCAGAGCTACAAGATTAATGAAATAAATCGATTAAAAGTTTATCTAATCGATTGAACTAATAACATATCAATACCAAAGAGTAAGAATCAGGAAATCAACAGATTATTTCGCAATTTCAATCAATTGAAACAAATAATATTCAGTTATTCATGCAATTATTAATCGATTGAACTTGTTATCAACCTGTTAAAAAATATACACTTACTGTAAAGAATCAGTTATGCAATACTAGATATATCTAGAATTCCTAATTCAGATCCTAAGTATATTAAGTCTGTCTCTAGGAAGTGGTTTAGTGAATAAATCAGGCTAACTGTTTTCAGATTCAACGAATAATATCTCACAATCACCCCTAGATATGTGTTCTCTAATAAAGTGATGTCTAATTTCAATATGCTTAGTTCTACAGTGTTGAATAGGATTTTTAGTTAAGTTTATTGCACTAGTATTGTCACAAACCAGACGTACCTTGTTTAGAGTTACTCCATAATCTGTTAGTTGTTGCTTGAGATAGATGCTTTGAGCACAACAGCTCCAGCTGCAATGTATTCGAGCTTCTCCAGGTTGACAGAGCAACACACGCTTGCTTTTTGCTGTGCCACGATATAAGGCTGCTCCCGAGTAAATGACAAGTACCAGAGGTACTTTTTCTGTCCAATCTACATCCTGCCAAAGTCAGAATCAGAAAATCCAACAAGTTTAAGGGATGCACCATCAGGATACCATAGTCCAACATTAACTGTTCCCTTGAGGTATTTCAGAATCCTTTTGGCAGCGGTAAGATGAGATTCCTTTGGATTTGCCTGAAATCTTGCACAAAGACACACACTAAACATAATGTCGAGTCTACTAACGGTTAGATACAGTAGTGAACCAATCAAACCTCTATATTTAGTTTGATCAACAGGTTTTCCTTTTTCATCTAAGTCTAGACAACAGTTAGTAGACATGGGTGTAGAGGACACCTTGCAGTTTTGCATATCAAATTTCTTTAACAATTCATTGCAGTATTTAGATTGACTAAGAAAAATGCCATTTCTTAATTGTTTAACCTGGAGACCAAGGAAGAAATTCAATTCTCCCATCATGGACATTTCAAATTCACTTTGCATTTCTTTTACAAACTTATTACACATGACATTATTAGTGGAACCGAAAATGATATCATCCACATACACCTGCACCAGAATAATGTCAGTTCCAGATTTCTTAATGAATAGAGTTTTATCAACCTCACCTCGCTTGTACCCTTGATCAATTAGGAAGTTACTTAACCTCTCATACCATTGTCTAGGTGCTTGCTTTAAACCATAAAGGGCCTTTTTCAATTTGTAGACATGGTCAGGATGCTTGTGATCTTCAAACCCAGGAGGTTGAGAAACATATACTTCTTCATTGATGAGTCCATTCAGAAAGGCACTCTTTACATCCATCTGTAGTAATCTGAAACCACTTAAGCAGGCATAAGCTAATAACAATCTAACAGCTTCAAGTCTAGCTACAGGTGCAAAGGTTTCATCAAAATCAATACCCTCTTGTTGGTTATACCCTTTGGCTACCAATCTAGCTTTATTTCTAGTAATAATGCCGTGTTCATCTAGCTTGTTTTTGAATACCCACTTAGTACCAATTACATTGATATCTTTGATTTTAGGAACTAATTCCCACACTTTATTTCTTTCAAATTGATTAAGCTCATCATGCATGGCACTAACCCAATATTCATCATTTAATGCTTCTTTAACTGTCTTAGGCTCTATTTGTGAAATGAATGCCATATGATTACAGAATTGGTTAAGAGAATGTCTAGTAGATACTCCCTTATTAATTTGCCCGATGACATTGTCTAGAGAGAGATCTCTTGGGACAATCCACTCTTTAGGAAGCTCTTCCAGAATATCTTCTTCCTGTTCTTCAGTAATTGTTGGTGACTCAACTTTTGCAGGGTCCACTGATGGATCACCTTCTTCAACAGTACACTGATCTGTGTTTCTGGCATGTTTCAACTGATAAGAATTATCAGTTAAATCTTCTTCATCTGCAGTACCTGTTGTTCTATTCTGCACCACTCGAGGAGACTCATTAAACACAACATGTATTGTTTCTTCAACAGATTTAAGTCTTAAATTGTAGACTCTCTATGCATGACCAAATTTCATTTGGATGTTTTGAAAATGATTTTCAGGAACAAATTGATTACACAAATTATTTTACTAATTTGGTCTTTAATATTCGTTTTGAAAATGCAATAGTAAAATGATCGATTAATACTTGAAAGAATCGATTGTTTCTGTATTGGAAGAGATCTAGAAGATGATACCAGAATTTAAATCGATTAAAACGAAAATGAGTCGATTAAATTTGATACCTTAGTGATTTTAGTTGATATAAATTCATTCTAATCGATTAAAACAGCTAAAACTCAAATCATGAGAACATTTTAATCGATTGATTCGCATTTCAATCGATTAAAACTGTACGGACAGATTTACTAATATCTTCTGTAAGTTATTTTAATCGATTAATACTGGTTTATATCAATTAAAACAATCAGTTTAGACAAACAGAACCTGATTCGTAGCTCTGAACTTCAAGGGATTCCCAGACTTTGTTCCTGCAAAACAAGTTAAGAATTTTTCTGGTACCCTTTATGATTACTGGGTCCAATTAGGTTATTTGAAATGAATTAATTTTTGGAACCCATTTCTTCCTACCTTGCGGCACAAAATATTTTCTAGCATGACAAAATTTTATAGTATGTCCTTTCTTCATGCAGTAATGACAAGATGAGAAAGGGGATGCTGTTGTTTTTCTGTATGAAAAGAAGTTCAAATATTTTTTAGTTTTTACCCCAATCTTAGGTTTGTACCCGATTCCAGAATGTTCAAAAATACAATTTTGAGATCCAAGAAGTGCATCTAAATTCTCTTTACCTTGAGTAAACTTAGACAAAGTTTTAATCAAGTAATCAACCTTATCTTGCAGAATAATACACTTTTCACACTTCTTATTAGCAGCAACATTATTCGCAGATGCATAGATTATATCTAGATGTTCTAAATCTGTTTTGCTTTCTAATAATTCATTTTCCAGAACTTTAACTCTATTTTCTAACCAGTTATTTAAACCTTTCAACCGATTATTTGTATGAGATAAATTTCTGGCTTCACTATGCATTTCATTGAAAGCATTTAGTAATGTGCTATAATTCATTTCATTCTCTATAGGAGTTGAACTTACATGTGATGAAGAGGATTCACAGCCAGCCATCAAACACAGGTTCACCTCTTCACTTTCGGATTCAGAGCTGGAAGATGAATCATTGTCTTGCCAGGCTATATAAGCCTTTTTCCCTTTGTATCTTGATTCTTTCTTGTTCTGATTCTTGGTCTTTTCCGGACAATCACTCTTTATGTGACCCTGTTTACCACAAGAATAACAAGTAATATTATTTTGAACAGATTCAGTCTTTTTATCATTGTACCTTTTTACTTGGCCAGTTCTGTTCTTTCTAAGAAATTTCCCAAATTTCTTAACCAACAAAGTCAGGTTCTCTGATTCATCTTCTTCAGATCCACTGTTTTCTTCAATCGTCTTGAGAACAATATTTCTACTTTTCTTTTCTGCATTCTCTTGTTCTTTGAACCGATTGATTTCCAACTCATGTTCCCTCAACTTACCAAAAAGTGAAGCGGTAGTCATTTCAGTCAAGTCTCTTGATTCAGATATAGCTGTCACCTTTGGTTGCCACGTTCTGTCCAAACACTTTAAGATTTTGATGTTCAACTCTTCTTTGTCAAAAGTCTTTCCTAACCCAATTAGATGATTGACTATGTGCGTGAACCTTTTCTGCACATCTGCAATTGTTTCTCCTTGCTGCATTTTAAACAACTCATAGTCCCTGATTAACTCATGCTTTCTTGCCCTTTTCACATCAGATGTTCCTTCATGTGTAACCTCTAAAATTTCCCACATCTCTTTGGCAGAGACACACTGAGACACCCTGAAAAACTCATCAAGATTTAAAGCAGAGGTAATAATATTTTTTGCAGTATAATCATATTGGACTCTCCTATTTTCTACATCAGTTAATTCAGCCCAATCTTTTTCGACTACTTTACCATGTACAGTATGAGTTGGTTTGTAAGGACCATTAACAATTGTTTCCCAAATGCCTCTATCAAGAGATTCAATAAAGATTTTCATTCTAACCTTCCAGAAAGAATAATTCACACCAGAAAAAAGTGGAGGCCTGTTTATGGAGGCTCCTTCTAAAAAATTCATCTTTCCCTCAGCCATTGGACCGATTCCTTGAGTAACTTACAAGAACCAGCTCTGATACCAATTGAAAGAATTAATGGTTGAGTTCAAGAGGGGGGGTGAATTGAACTTTAAAACTTTTTCGCAAAACTTACTTTCTTTTGGAAGAATGAGTTATCTTTATTTAATCTTTGCGAAGGTAGTTTGGTTTAAACACAACAAGTTTATTGACAGAAAATAAAAGAGATGAAAGAAGAATATTAACACACAAATTTATACTGGTTCACTCTAATCCAGAGCTACATCCAGTTCTTGACAAACCAGTCAAGTTTCACTAATACCAAGTGAAAATTTACAACCAGTAGATACTCACCAATCTACCCCAAGAACTATCTTGCAAACCCACAAGACAGAATCTTGAAAACCACCCAGTAACCAAACCCAGTTACCGTACCAAGTGCAGATTACAATCCAACCTGCACAATCAACTTTTACAAAAGAATATGGAAAGAAAAAACCTGGACTTGAAGTTTCTAATTGTCCAGAACCAATTCTATCAGCACTTTCTCTCTTTGAATGACCACAATTCTGATCACAGCACCTTATGATATGAAAAAGATTCTTGAATGCAAAGAAAGTCACGTATGAAAGTTTCACAGATTGATTTCACAAGTTTTCTCAAGTAGTGTGTTGTATTGTATTTTTTAAAAGGTAGATCAAATCTGTATATATAGAGTAAATCAGAAAATCAGAATGCTTCAACTGTCAAAAACTGTTTTTAGAGAGCCAAAAGATCGATTAGATTGAAGTAAAACAGTTTAGAAGAGACTCTGATCGATTAGAACTGAAGTATAATCGATCAGACCGAGTTATGATCGATTAGAACTGAAGTATGATCGATCAGACCGAGTTATGATCGATTAAAATGAAACTATGATCGATCAGAATATTATTTCAATCGATTAAAATATCGATTCAATTGATTGATTTCATTTAAAGCTCCATTCAATCGATTAAAACATCAATTCAATCGATTAATTTCATTTAAAGCTCCATTTAATCGATTGATTCGAGTTTTTAATGGATTGAAACAACTTAATGAAAATGACAGCTCTTCTGTTTCAATCGATTGAAAGTCATTTCAACAGATTGAAATCCTGCAAACACTTAGTTAAAAAAAATAGTCTCTCTGTTTTAATAGATTTAAAAATATTTCAACAGATTGATTTTCTAAAAAAAACTCTTAGACTGAAAAAGGTCTTTCTGTTTCAACAGATTTTAAAAATATTTCAACAGATTGAAAATGCGAAACTTGATATTGAAAATTCATTGAGTTATTTTAACTTGTTGATTCTGTGAATCAATCAATTGAAAAAACGATTATGTATGATCACTTATTCTTTTAAGTAATTTTAACAGATTGAAAATCCTTTTCAACAGATTGAAAAACTTAGTTTGATCTTTTAATACTTAGATGTTAGTTTTTCATGCAGAAAAATGATTTTCAATGGGATGCAACATTATAAGGTGCTTATCACAAAATATATTGTCCTATCAAGAGATTAAGTGCTTAAACTAAAAAACCTAATCATCTACACACCCACAACCTAAGCTATATCTATGTCTTCATCAAAACCACCAAGTGCTTGTCTTTATCAAATCCACCAAGTGGTTCAAATACAACCTCCATTCCATATACGAGGGAGAATGGAGTAGCTCCTGTTGAGGTTCGTACAGACATTCGATAACCATGAAGAGCAAAAGGCAACATTTCATGCCAATCCTTATAGGTCTTAACCATTTTTTGAACAATCTTTTTGATGTTTTTATTGGCCGCTTCCACTGCACCATTCATTTTAGGTCGATAAGGAGAAGAATTATGGTGTTGAATTTTAAAATCTTGACATAATTCCTCCATCATCTTGTTATTCAAGTTGGTTCCATTATTAGTAATAAGACGATGTGGGATGCCGTATCGACATATGATATTTCTATTAACAAAGGTGACCACTACCTTTTTAGTCACATGTGCATAAGATGCAGCTTCTACCCACTTAGTGAAGTAGTCGATAGCCACCAGAATGAATCGATGGCCATTGGATGCCTTAGGCTCAATAGGTCCGATAACATCCATGCCCCACATAGCAAATGGCCAAGGGATAGCCATAACATTGAGAGGTACCGGTGGAACATGTACATTGTCCGCATGTACTTGACATTTGTGACATTTTCTAGCATACTGATGACAGTCCTTTTCCATTGTGGACCAAAAGTATCCTGCCCTGAGGATTTTCCTAGCCATGATATGTCCTGGTGCATGAGTCCCGAAGGTTCCTTCATGTATTTCTTTAATCAATTTCTGTGCTTCTTCAAGATTTACGCATCTTAACAAAGTGGAATCAAAATTCTTTTTATAAAGGGTTTCTCCTATCAACATAAACCCTATGGCCCTTTTCCGAATGATCCTTTTGTCATTGTCATTGATTCCCTCGGGGTATTCACCCTTTGTCAGGTATCGCCTTATGTCCTGATACCAAGGGGTTTTATCTTTTTCACTGTCCACCGTCATACAAAAGGCTTGTTTATCGTGCCTTTTGACTTGGATGATGGGCATCTCATGTTCTTGTCCTAATGCGAACATGGATGATAATGTTGCCAGTGCATCTGCAATCTGGTTATCTTCCCGAGGGAAATACTCGAAACTGATGTTTTCCATTTTTGCAGTCATATTACGGATGTGCTCCAAATAAGGGATTAACTTGGAATTCCTAGTTTCCCATTCACCCTTGAGCTGGTAAATGACAAGGGATGAGTCACTGAATACTTTGAGTCTAGTCACCCCATGATCCAGAGCTGCTTGAATACCTAGAGCACAGGCTTCGTATTCTGCCATATTGTTTGTGCAATCAAAGTTTAATCTGGCTTTTACTGGGATATACTTCTTTTCGGGAGATATTAAAATAGCTCCGATCCCATGTCCCAGTAAGTTTAAAGCTCCATCGAAAAACATGATCCACTTATTATTTTCAAGCTCTTCACGTTGGATGTGCATTATGTGCTCATCTGGAAAATCATCTTGGAGGGATTGATATTCTTCAGTTGGCCCATGTGCCAGGTAGTCTGCTAAAGGACTACCTTTGATAGCTTTCTGAGTGACATGAATAACGTCGAATTCTGAGAGGAGTACCTGCCACCTGGTTATCCTTCCGGTCAAGACAGGTTTTTCAAACAAGTATTTGATTGGGTCCATTTTAGAAATCAACCAAGTTGTGTTTCTGACCATATATTGTCGAAAGCGCTGAGTTGCCCACACCAATGCACAACATGTTTTTTCGAGTGGTGTATAACGAGTCTCATAGTTTAGAATTTTTTTACTGAGGTAATATATGGCTTGTTCTTTTTTACCCGTATCATCTTGTTGACCGAGCACACATCCCATGGACTCGTCGAGTACTGAAAGGTAAAGAATTAGGGGCTTTCCTTCCACAGGTGGTACCAATACTGGGGGATTGGTTAGGCACATTTTGACTTTTTCGAAAGCTTGTTGACATTCATCGTTCCAAACTTTCGGTTGGTTTTTACGCAATAACTTGAAGATAGGCGTACACTTGTCCGTTAATTGCGCGATGAACCGTGCGATGTAGTTTATTCGGCCTAAGAACCCTCTGACTTCTTTTTCTGTTCTTGGTGGGGGCATTTCTACGATTGCCTTTGTTTTATCAGGGTCTACCTCAATTCCTCTTTTACTGACGATAAACCCAAGGAGTTTTCCTGATCGTACTCCGAATGTGCATTTAGCCGGATTGAGCTTAATCTGGTATTTTCGAAGCCGATTGAATAACTTCTTTAAGTGTTGAAGATGATCTATTTCGTTTTTGGACTTGGCAATCATGTCATCCACATATACTTTGATTTCTTTGTGGATCATATCATGAAATAATGTTACCATAGCCCTTTGATAAGTAGCCCCTGCATTCTTAAGTCCAAAAGACATTACTCTATAACAGAATGTACCCCACGGCGTAATGAAGGAAGTTTTTTCTCTATCTTCAACAGCCAATTTAATTTGGTTATACCCTGCATATCCATCCATGAAAGAATAGAGAGTATTTGTAGCGGTATGATCTACCAGCATATCAATATGTGGTAAGGGAAAATCATCTTTTGGACTTGCACGATTTAAGTCCCTGTAATCTACGCATACTTTGATTTTTCCATTTTTCTTTATAACTGGCACGATGTTTGCCAACCATTCAGGGTATTTTGACACAATCAGAAAATTGGCATCCAACTATTTTTCTATTTCTTCCTTAATTTTTAAGGACCATTCTGGTTTTACTCTTCTGAGCTTCTGTTTAAAAGGCCGAGATCCCTCTTTTAGTGGTAATCTATGCTCCACTATGCTTTTATCAATTCCAGGCATATCATGGTAGGACCATGCGAATACATCCACATATTCTCTTAGTAATTGTATCAGCCTTTCCCTGACATCATCGTCAATTTGGGTACCAATATTTACTTCTTTCTTATTATCTTCTTGTCCCAAATTGATGGCCTCAGTTTTCTCCTGATGGGGCTGTATTGATTGAGACTCTCTTTCCAACAGTCTTTGCATGTCCGGGGAAATGGTCCCCTCCTCACTGTCTGACTCAACCCATTCGCCTTCGGCTTTCGGATCTTCCAGAGAGTTTTCAATCATAGACATGACTGTATGGTTATGTTTTGTTTTAGATTTCTCTATTAAGTGTATAAGAGAGAAAAGAACAAAAGAGAATGTGAATATTATGAAAAATGCCTCATTGTATTGATAGATGCAAATATTTACAAAGCCCACTTTAATAAAAAATCTCGTGATCATGGGTGGGGATTACGAGAGATACATCGGAAGCTTTTTGATATATTTTTGTATTTATTTTTATTAGATGACAAAAATGATGAGCCCTAGATTGGTGATCTTCCTTAGCCCGTCCTTCATTCAGGTTTGGAAAGAGGCTGGTCATCCACTTTTGGAGTAGATGCATCGAAGGTAATCCATCCTGCCTCTATCAGATTTTGGACCTTGTGCTTTAAGGCCACACAGTTTTCAACGGAGTGTCCTGGAGCGCCCGAATGGTAATCACAGTTTTCATTAGACTTGTACCATTCTGGATATGGTGGCTCTATTTTCTTGGGAGGGACACGCACGAGGAGCTTGGCGTCCAACAATTTCAAAAGCAGACTTCCATAGGAGGTAGGTATGGAGGTGAATTTCCTCTCCTGTCTGCGCGTTTTGGTCTACTGCGAGGAGGAAGAAGGAGTGGCAATGTTGATTGCATTTATAGTTCCATCCTTCTTCTTCCCAAAGCTCTTTTTAACATTTTGAGTAGAGGAATTAGAGGAAGTATGTTGTGCAATTCTTCCGCTTTTCAGACCTTACTCTACTCTTTCTCCTATAATTACCACGTCCGCGAAGAGTGTTGACGTGTTCCCTATTATTTTGTCATAATAGGGACCAGTCAGAGAATTGATAAACATGGATGTGGTTTCCTTGTCGGACAGAGGAGGTTCTACTTGTGCTGCCAATTCCCTCCATCTTTGGGCATATGCTTTGAAGGATTCATCGTTTTTCTTGCTTAGCAATTGTAGATCTGCTCTTTCAGGGGTCAGATCAATATTGTATTTATAGCGGCGAAGAAAAGCATCTGCCAGATGTCTCCATGTTTGGACTTGCCCCCCTTGCAGTTGCATATACCAGTTTAAGGCTGATTCAGCTAAACTCTCTTGAAAGCAATGGATCAGGAGTTTCTCGTTGTCAGCATATGCAGCCATCTTGCGGCAGTACATTGTAAGATGGCTTTTGGGGCAAGTTAGTCCCATGTATTTTGGGAAGTCCGGAGTTTTGAATTTATTAGGGAATTTGATATTTTTAACGAGGCACATATCAACCGCCTCTTTTACATCAAAGTTATGCCCCTCCATGGCTCTCAGCCTCTCTTTAAGAGCAGTAATTTGTTGCTTTGATACTTCTGGAGCATGAATATGTATTGCTCTTGTATCAGATTGGTCATGCTCATCCTGAGGTTCCTCTTCTTCTTCTTGGTGAGAGGCTTGTCCACTTTGAGGATCCTCTTTGTGGAGGTTCTGTTGGCGCATCATATCCAACATTTGAGCCATTTGTTCTTTCAGCGTATTAAGCTCAGTGGTGAGCTTTCGGTTTTGTTCTTCTAGTTGCTCCATCTTCTTAGCTTTCTTAGCACGAGTGAGGACGGGTGGAAGACCAGCCACTTTCTAAATGATTTTAAGATTTTTATTATAGCTTTTTATTTCAAATGATTAGTGTGAAATAGATATGCCTTAGACAATAGCAATAGTATTTTCTCAAAAGCCTATGTTTTAAGGGTACCATACCCACCTTAGTGTGCTAACTTCCTCTTTTCAAAGGTTGCCAACATACCTTAGCGCATTTATCTCTTCTAGGAAAGTGATAAACGCACTTGGGTCTCTTTCGCTATTGTCTAAGGATATCTAATAAATCCTAGAATGAATGCGTTTATGAGAGACTTTATTACGATGATGTTTATGCATACTTTTCTTAGTGCATTTATTTTCTCTCTTAGTTTTACCACTTATTGGATGATGTGGTATGAATGATACGACTTTGTCGAAAATATTTTTATTGTAAAAGATATTTTTTTTGTTTTAATTTGTTTTTATATTTTTTATGACCATTTACCTCTTCTGTCGGTCAACGTGGCTACTTAGCTTACAAAGAACCTGAAACCAGGCTAGCTTAATTGAAGACTGTCCGAGATAAAGTTGGCTTATCTTATCACTTTTATGATTTTTAGGGTTTTTCATTATTTTGTTTGTTGTATGATTACCCTATGCTAATGCA
The DNA here is from genome assembly GCA_963425845.1 of Sphenostylis stenocarpa. NCBI lineage: Eukaryota > Viridiplantae > Streptophyta > Magnoliopsida > Fabales > Fabaceae > Sphenostylis > Sphenostylis stenocarpa. Next base: position 42,549,476 of record OY731402.1, on the reverse strand, counting down.
TCAATACAAATGCAGCAAACGAATGCACACACAATTCATACATCCACGAGCAGAGCCACGCTTATTTAATCACGAGGTAGGGTTTTCCTGCAGAAACGTGCTTGGTTTGGGTGGTTCTAAACTGTTCTCACCAAGGTCAAAGGTCCCCAAGGTGCCCCCATTATAGGGACCTCTCAATCTCTCAGTCCTCGGGTCATGCACGGAACTCCGTGTCGACGTCCTTAGACCAAAAGAAGAGAGTTATCACCTTGAGTTGGTGGTTTTTGACAACGGTTGTAGCCCCGTGTGCCAACAAGCCGGTCGTATCTGCCACCCACTCCCTATAGGTATTCACTCTTGCCCCCGGGTATAGAGGGACTGTTGTGTGCAAGGGTTTTTGTGTGCAATTTATATTTCAGACAATTTGCAGAAAATAATCATATAACAATTATTAAAGCCATACAATAAAACATACGGAAAAGGGTAAAGGCGTAATTTCAAATCTTTACTTAGTTTGAATTTATCCGTCACTAAATGGGATCAACTCTCTAGCTTCCCCAGTGGAGTCGCCATCTGTCGCCGCCGTCTGTTCCGACGTCCAGGGACATCTCGAACGTTTATGCGAGCGGTCGCGAAAAGATGGTTTAGACTCGCGTTTTATGTTAAAATTATGTTCATTGCTTCCGAGGTGCTCAACAACTGAACTATCCTCTAATAAAAGCAAGGTTTTCGAAAAGGGGTTCTTTTGGAGTCGCCACCAATGTTTTGACCATAAACATTGGAAAAGGATAAAAAGGCGTTGATTTTATTAAAAACCAAACTTGGCCATTATAACCAAAGTTAGGTAAGGGAGTTAGTTACGTGTGGGGAAGGTGTTAGCACCCCACAACGCCCCTTTCAGGTTCCCTATGACGGATTAATTCATTTAAGTGAAGATTACAAGAAATTACGCGATTACCCTATTTTATTGCATAATGTTAAAAATGGTTATCTACATGACTTTATTTATTATTGCATACAAAAAGCAATAAATAAAAGCAGTAAAAGAGAAGAGAATTGAACAGAACCTCCGTAGCAAGCTTTATATTGCAAATCTTTGATCGCAAGGATGCGTTTTGGCAATCCTTCACTCTACAAAGACTCTCCTCTCCAAATACAAGATCGACTCGACTCGATTTTACAGAAGAATCGAATGCTGGAATCTGATTCCTTAACTGATTGTTACCTTATTAAGGCAATCAGAGAGTTCATTCGAAGAGGGAAGAGGATAGATAAGTACTAGGAGTTGTCTGGTGTGTGAAACAGTGGAAAATGAGCTTCCTATTTATAGTTTTCGCTGCCTGCACACTTGGGACGCGCGTCTGGGTTGGGACGGCCGTCCCAACTGCATGATTTACATATACTGAGACCACCTGGGGAGCTGGGACTGGCAGTCCCACTTGGGACGGCCGTCCCACTTGGCCAGGGAAGGTTGGGACGGTCGTCTCGACCTTGGGACGGCCGTCTCGACCTATTTTGGCCAGCTTTCGTGTTCTGGGACCCCCGGGAAGCTTTCCTTTGTGTATTCGGACGTCGTTTGATGCCGATAAACGTCCGTTAAAGCTTTATCTTTATATAGGAAGTCTTCTTGGCCTTTATAGAGATGTCAGGCGAGCTTTGTCTTTGTTGTAGGAAGTCTCTTTAGCCTTTATTGAGAGACCGGGCAATATTAGGGGTCTACATTGTGTTTGTGCTACATTGGGACAATGTGTTGTTTAAGTGTGGGGGAATTGGAGACTACTTTAGGTGTAGTAATTTAGGTTTATGTGTTTATGTACAGTTTTGCATGTTTCTTTTTTATCTCTGGGTTTTGTTTAGGTTATGGGCACTTTCTTCACTGTTGGATAGGAGTAGCTTTATGCTTTTTGGATTGAAATCCTTGTTTTTCTCTGCTTGTCAAGTTGGTTATGATGTTTGAGAGGTTGAATAGAATGCGACAATCTTACCCTTTGTGAGGAATTGAGCCACTATTTGTTCTTTCTTGTGTGTTATGCCTCTTGATTGCTTGAGAAGTAGCCTTGGCTTGACTCTGATTAATACTTCTTGATTCACATGCACGTTTGGAGATGATTAAGGCATTTTTGTTCTGATTAGCCTCTAGCCAAATGAGCCTACCTTGAATTAATTCCTTTGATAGCCCCTTTGAGCCTATGTTTCCTTTATTTCTTTTGAAGCTCATTAAAAGCCTTAAGTGAAAAACCATGATTACCTTAACCTTAGGGATTTTTGGAGCTTTGGAATTGTTTTGGGAATAAGTTATTGAATAAGTGTGGGGGGTGCATTTTGTATTTCATTGGATGATGTACTGGCTAGTTGGTTATCTCTGTTGTACAGTTTTTTGTGTTTTCCTTGCAGTGTATTTCATGTTAAAAAAAATTAAAAAAAAGGATATATGTATAAAAAAAAAAGTTGTGGTTGAGGCAAAGGTAGTAGTGGAGGTTTGATATTAGAGGTTTTTTTGGCATGCATCTTGTGCTTATTTTTGACTTATTCCCCATTGCTCCTCTAGTTCCTCTGGTTCATAGCTACTTATCCCATATGATATCCTCTACCTTGTCCCTACCCCCATTACAACCTGAAAAGACCTTTTGATCTTTTTGTGCATGTGCGTTGGGTGTTGAGTTTAGAGGCTTGCCAAGTCTATCTGTTGTTTTCTTTTCTTGAGTGTTTTGAGAGTATACAGTAGCCTAGACACATGAGAGATACAGTGCATCTTGTGAGGTTTTGTCACTTTGATTCACCTTTTAAACTGATTGACCTCTTGCCAGGTTTTGAAATTCTTGGATGATTTCCATGAGTATCTGGTTTCTCTAACTCTTTGTGTGTTGGATGTTGTCTACTCCTTTCTTTTCCCAGGATTCATTAAGGATTGTGTAAATTTGTTTGTGTTTTGTGTGTCTTCTTGTTCCTGCTCCTTTTTGTTGTGTTACTCTCTTCGATGTCTCTGGATTTGTTTCCTTGCTTTGCTTCATCCCATGATTTTGCTCAGGAGTGCAAAAGGCTAAGCGTGGGGGAATTTGATGAGCCATTATTTTCCCGCATTTTCTTATCTTTCTGTACTTATCTTAATTGGTGCATTGTGCTTAATTGTCTATTATTAGTGCATTTTCATTGATTGGGCTTCATTGGGCCATTATTCCAAATTTTGCTTAATTTAGCATTAATTGGTCTAATTTTCGTTTCTAATTATCTTTTAGGTATTTTTGGTGAAACAATTTTGGAGCATGGACATTAATCTTGAGATGAAGAGAGTTTCCACATCATTGCCATGTCACTGACACGTCACTTGCCATGTTAGCTGCTATTTCCACATCATATTAATGATTTCCACATCAGCTAGGGTTTGTTTGATGTGTAATCCTGTGTGGGCTAGCTTGGGCCCATTCCTAGGGGACTCTAGGGTTAGGGTAAGCTTATATTTTTAGAGGAGCAGTAGGAGGGATCCAAGGGGGGCACTACAGTTCTTTTTACGTTTTGTTTCATGTTGGTTTTCTCTGCATTTTAATTTGGACTGCTCAAGGCTCATTGATGGATTAATATGGTTCAATTTCATTTTCTACTGCCATGAAAGTTTGTATTCTTTCACTTCTATTGCAAATTTCATTTATGTAGTTCAGTTCAGCCCAATCTTGTATTTCAATTTCTGCTGCAATCCATTTTGCTATTATGTTGTTCCATCTTGTATTTTTATTGTAATTTCGTGTTAATGGACAACCACCATAATTTCTGATATTCTTTTTGTTCTCTCTTGGGATTAGATTCACGAAAACATCCATCATTTGGTATTTTACGTTTTGTTCTTCTTCTTCTCTGCACTAGATTTTGTTTTTATGTTTTCTGCTGCATTTCTGAATTAATGGATAGCTAAACCTAGAGGGTTAGGTCCTTGAAGGATTGCAATATCTGTTGAGAGGTTCTCTGCACTTAACTTAATGTCCAGTTTATTTCCTTGTTCTGCACTGAATCATAAAACGTAAATCATGCTTAATGAATTTGGGTTCATTGTATCGAGTACCATGAGTTGCTTAATCTTGTGGGGAGAATCAATCACTTACACGTTTGCTTAATTTGCGTAAGGAGGGAGTAAGCTAGATAGATTGTATATTATGAACCAATGATATCAGAGATGCATTCTGTTAAGGGCCTAATCTATTTTAATCCGCATTTATACAAGCTATTGTTGTTCTATATCATTAATCTGATAAATACCAAAAATCCTCCTTGTTTCTATTCCATTTCGAAACTAATAAACTTTTGATAGAAATTTATGATCCTTGGGAGACGACCTAGGAAGAGTTGCCTAGTACTACATTTAATCTACATAAATTTGACCGGATACGGCTCTGATCAAGCACACAATAATTTATACTGGTTCGGGTATAGCCAACCCTACATCCAGTTCCTAGTCACCTCTAACACAAGAGTGACCACAATTCACTATCATTAAAATTCAGTTTATAAATTACAATCAACTTAACAGAGGAACCAGTAAAGAGTAAACTAATTAAAAAGACAATCACCTCCTTAGAAACCCACTAAGGATGACCACCTCCCTAGAATCCCACTAGGGATGAACACCTCCTCTGAACAAATCAAAGGATGAAAAACACCTCCTTTGCCACCAACACACAAAGGAGGAACACCTCCCTAGAATCACACTAGGGATGAACACCTCCCCGAACAAATCAAAGGGATGAAACAAGACCACACCTCCTAGGAACAAAACAAGGGATGAAATAAGATCACACCTCCTAGGAACAAATCAAGGAATGGAACAAGACCACACCTCCTAAGAGAAAATCAAGGGATGAAACAAGACCACACCTCCTAGGAACAAAGGATGAACAGTTCCACACAGGAAACCCTAAATAACACAATTAATTAAATAAGAACAGTCACACCTGGTAATGGAGACAAAAAATTGTAGAAGCCTGTAGAATGCCAACCTCCAAGAACAAGTGTGATTAACAATGAAAGTGCAGAAGATAATATGAAAAAGTTTTCTCAGAAAACCTAAAAATGCTATGTTGCCTTGCTCATAATTCTTTTTTCAAAACTGGTAGAATGTAAATTCAATTTTCAAATTTTGTAATTGTGTATTTTTTATTTTTCATCAAAACTCATTTAAACATGAAAATAACATTAGAAAATAGTCGTTGATCATTAATACTTTCGTAGAGAAAAATCAGGATGTATTTAAAAACATCTATTCTTCAAAACAAATATTTTTCAAATTTGAACTGCCATAATTGATTATGTTACCAGTATAATCAATTATGACAAATAAAACTATTTTTACATTTTTAATGCATCATAATTGATTATCATAGTGAAAAATATCATGTTACGAAATTTTTCACACTTGTGCTTTGGAGACTTGTGCATAATATTACTTCATCAACTTGTACCTCCATATCCAGTATTCTAAGACTCTATCTAGTCTTCAGGAATCATCTTGGGCTTGCTTGAATCTTGAATAGAATCTTTATCAAATCATATCTTGGGTTTGCTTGACTCTTGAATGTTGTTGACTTGAATCATCATCAAAATCAACTCTTGGAAATGTAGAGAGATATTTCACATTTCCATCAATCTCCCCCTTATTACTTTAAATTTATATATTAAATCATTATATCTTAAACAAAAACTAATTTCATTAATAAAATTTAAATTCTCAAAATATATTTTTTATTTTTATTTAAAAAAATTAATTAATTGATTTTGTATAAATATGTTAATATTTTTTTAAAAAAATATTCAATCAGGCCAAAATTGACTAGTTAGCTTGTTGGCCTAATATAGGGTCAAACTAGGCTAAAAATTTTGGTCTATTTTAAAATATAGGTCAAGTTGAACTATCAATTTTTTTTACTTGGCCCATAGGGCTAGGTCAGGCTAGGTCTTCACATTAGTATATCCCCTCGAGCTCACAAACAACCCTTCCTTGTATCGTCATTCATCATAATGAGATACGTTTACCTAATCCACTAGTAGGAAGACTTTATAATGGAACATGCTTACTTGATCTACTATTAAAAAGACTTTCGATATAAAGATCACTCTTAAACTGTCAGTCACCATACAAACCATCAACTATGATACCATTGTTAGGCTAAGCGAGATAAAATGAGTTTGATTAATTTAGAATTTTTAAACACATGGTTGGGAGTTCAACCTAACATATCTTCCCCTCACAACTATGTGGAGGTGTCCACCAATCTGGTGATCTCACAACAAGTTTCAAATTTCTTCCTTAGCAGTATCTATCATATAAGTATCATTATCATTTGTATGTACTTTATCTAACTTTGACAACTTAACATCCAAAGCAGTACATATCCAATGATATCTCACATTAATATGTTTGGACCTAGAATGAAAAGTTGGATTTTTACCAAGATGAATAACACTTTGACAGTCCACAAATAATGAATAGTTGTTCTGCACAAATCTAAGCTCCTACAAGAATTCTTCAGCCATAATAACTCCTTGCATGCTTCCGTAATGACATTGAACTCTGCCTTTATAGTAGATAATGCTACACACTTTTGCAATCTTAATTACCAAGTCAAAACTCCTCCTACAAATTTAATCAAATAGCTCGAAGTGAACTTTCTAGAATTAATGTCTCCAGCCATATATGAGTTTGAGTAACCCATCAAAATGGGCTTATCACCTCTAAAATAAAGTTTTAAATCATTAGTACCATGAAAATGCCTCAAAATCCATTTTACAACATTCCAATTCTCTCTGCCTGGATTCGAAAAAAATTGATTGACTAACCAACATGTGTAATATCTGGTCTAGTACATACCATTGCATATATCAAATTGCCTACTACAGATGCATAAAGAACTCTACTCATATATGATTTCTCAACTTCATTTAAAGGACTCTGCATAACACTCAATTTAAAATGAGTTGCAAGAGGAGTGCTCACTGCTTTAGCATTTTCCATCTAGAATATCTGTAACATGTGAGATATTTATGTGTAGACCCAAAATCTTACCTGACCTCAAAATAAAGATCAGAAGACCTCCAATTCGAAGATGGGCAAGGCCTAAAAGGTCCCTATGATAGACTAATAGGCCCCATATTAGAGTAGGAAGGATTTTTGTACAAAAAAAAAAGGAAATCCACTTAGAAGTCCGAGACCACCGTCTAGCTTAGAGAGATCATCGTCTCGCCACTTGCCAATGGCGAAACCGTAGTCCCGTTTGGCGAGATGTGTTGATAAATGTCAAGGACATGAATGTTGAAGTTACATGGACATGAAGCTTGTTGATTTTGATGATGATTCAAGAAAAATGGACTTAGAGAGTTGAAGACTTGTATTCTTGTGTAATAAATCTGTTTTGATGATTTTAAGTCTGTAATATTAGAGTCTAAGATAGCCAACACATAGTCTACTCTTTAGAAGCTTCAAAAACTCATTTTTATCAAAAACACACTAGTTTAATCGATTAACAGGCTAAATAATCGATTATTACACAGAGAAAAACCATTTTCTGTATCAGCTCTCTGGAATTATCAATTAACAGCTGAAATAATTGATTAATAGGGTTGTTAATCGATTAAAAACCCAAATAATTGATTAAAACAGTGCGTTATGGGTTCCTGTTGATTTTGGCTCTGTAATAATCTATTAACACTCAATATAATCGATTATTTCAGTCAGATATGCATTTTGAACTTCAAATTGGACCAAGTTTCGAAAACCCTAGTCCCAATATACCAGGTTTCGAAAATCCCCAATTCCCAAACCCTAATTCATCTACTTAAGGTTCTCTGAAAAAAGAACAATATTTTTCAAACAAAAGTTGAGAGTTGTGATTGCCAGAGAACTGTTTGTTGGAGGAAAAAGGGGCTTTCGGAACCTAGTGTGGGCTAGAAGCGATAAGAATCACTAAGTGGAGTTCTTGATGGATTGTGTGTTGTGCCGTCTCTAGGGAAAGTTGTTCTTCATCTCTTATGTGACTCAAGAGAGGTGTTTTCATTACCCTATCTTTTCATTTGTAATCTGCTTGTATAACTTTGATTATAGTGACAGCGTTAATCCTCTGTTTGAGTGATTAGCAACTGGACGTAGGGTCTTTTGATCCGAACTAGTATAAATCTTTTGTGTAAGACTCTATTCTTATCCTATTTACATTTACACAGCATTTTAATTGGTAAAATTAGGGGAAAATTTTTAAAACCTAATTTTTGTTAAGAAACCAATTCACCCCCCATCTTGGTTTTTGTCCGTTCACGCAAACATTCCACTGCACGATTCTAACAAGTGGTATCAGAGCTTGCTTTGATAGTCATTCAAATTTTTCGAAAATGGCCGGGCAAAATCAAATGTTTGCCGAGGGTGCGTCTGTCAACAGACCCCCACTTTTTGCGGGTCAAAATTATCCTTTCTGGAAAGTTAGAATGCAAATCTTTTTAGAGTCTATTGATAGAGGCGTTTGCGACACTATTTTAAATGGTCCCTATATTCCTAAAGTTTCTGAAAACGGAGTAGACGTTCCTAAACCATTTTCTAGATGGAAAAAAGAGGAAAATAGAAAAGCTCAATTTGACGTTAGGGCTAGAAATATTATTTCATCTACGTTAACACTTGATGAGTTTTACAGGATCTCCGTTTGTAAAAGTGCTCAAGAGATGTGGGAAATGTTGAGAGTGACCCACGAAGGTACCGACGATGTTAAGAGAGCACGAAAAAATTCTCTAATCCAAGAATATGAGATGTTCCGAATGCAACAAGGAGAAATGATATTTGACGTTCAAAAGTGTTTCACACACAATGTGAACCATCTCACTGGATTAGGTAATGTAGACCCCAAATCTTGCCCGACCTCTAAATAAAGAGTATAAGACCTCCTATTCGAAGATGGACAAAGCCTAACAAGCCACTAGGAGAGACTATTAGGCCCCATACTAGGATAGGAGGGATTTTCTGCACGAAAATAAGGTTTCTCGCCTTTTTGGGGACGAGACTGCCATCTCAAAATCGAGACCGTCGTCTCGCCACCTACAAATGGCGAGACGACGGTCTCGCTTCCCGGGATGGCGGTCTCGCCACCTGCAAAGGGCAAGACGGCGGTGTCGCCACTTTGACATGGTGAGACGACGGTCTCGTTTGACGAGACGGCAGTCTCGACCCTGTCAGTCGAGACAACGGTCTCGTCCTGTCAGGCGCGAAAAACTATAAATAGGGGGCTCCCTTCCCTCATTTCCACACACCACACAGAGCTTTCTCCTCCTTCTCTCTAGAAAATCACTAGTTTCTCTCTCTAGAATCCCTCTGACGCATTTCCAGAGCTTCTGAGTGTCTTTAGAGTGTTTTTCGAGTGTTCTGAGAGGTTTTCCGGCGTTGTAGAGTGAAGGGCTGCCACAAAGCACCCTCTTTATAAAAGAATTAATACAAAAGCGTGCTTTGGAGGTTCATATTCTTCCTCTCTACTTTTATCGCTTTAATTTTAAATTATGCAATAGATACTAGGGCCATGTAGTCGTAATTATTAGTTCCGCAGAATAAAAGGGTAAAAGCGTATTTTTCTGGTTTAATCATTTACATAAAGTTGGCCTATCATAGGGAACCCGAAAGGGACATCGTAAAGGAACTAATACTTCCTTTACACGTAACTAACTCCCTTACCCAACTCTGGTTCTAATGACCAAAGTTGGTTTTTCGAAAACCAACGCCTTTTAATCCCTTTTCCGATGTTTCCGGTAAAAACATCGGTGGCGACTCCACAGAACCCTTTCAAAAATAGCTTTTGGATTAGCCCGGTTATCGGACAATCCAAGAGCGCCTTTTCGAAAACCTCACCCCTAGGTTCAGCCCGGTTATCGGACAACCTAAAGGCGTTGTAACCACCAACAAAAAACGCGAAAATTGGAAAGTCGGAACAATCGCGTCGCTCCGACCGCCTCTCTTTTTGACGACGGCGACAGATGGCGACTTCGCTGGGGAAGCCTCGAGAGTTGATCCCATTTAGTGATGGGCCCGCTTAAAAAATAAATAAACCAAGAAAATAACGCTTTTGCCCTTACCTTGTATTATAACATGTTTTACGGTTTGGCTTTAAATAACTGTTGTTTGCTTATACTTACGCAATTGTGTGAAATACAAACTGTACACAAACCCTTGCACACAACAGTTCCCTCTATACCCGGGGGCATGTGAGAAATCCATAGGGAGGGGGTGGCAGGTACGGTTCGCTGTAGTGATGGCCTTGTGCCCACCGGTGTGATCGGAAACCACCACTCAAGGTGATAACCTTCCTCTTTTGGCAACAAGACTGACTATGGCCTTAGTGCTAAGCATGGTCGGAAGGCTAGAGAGTGGGGACCCTATAATGGGGGCACCTTGGGGGCCTTAGCCTGGTGAGAACAGTTAGAACCTACCCTCGCCAATGCACTTTTCTGCAGGAAAACCCTACCTCGTGATAAAAACGAATTCTCGCCTGTTCGTGGATGATCGAATTGTGTGTGCATATGTTTGTTGCATTTGTCTGTTGCATAGCATAAACAAACAACAAACAAAAATCACAAAAATACTTTCGCAAATAAACGCCCTTATCTCGGACAGTCTGCCTTTTAGCTATCCTGGTTTCAGGTTCTTTGTAAGCTAAGTAGCCACGCAGTTCCGACAAAAGAGATAAGGGACGCTAAATATTCTTTCGCATAAAGCCACATTTTATCTCGGACAGTAACCGGAGACTCAACAGAAGTCTCGCTGAGCTACGCTGCAAAGAAAAAGACAGGCTAGCTCAGTACGGCCAGGTACTACAAGAGAAAGACCGAGTCGTTGCGAAGCTCGATGAACTACAAGCCTTGGTCGTTCATCAAGAGGCGAAGATCAAAGAGGCTCATAAGTACAGTGAAGATATGAGTCAGGCGGTCCGAAAACAAAGCGAAGCACTTGCTCATCACGTCTGGGAAGCCGAAAGAGAACTACAGAGAGATCAAGACCCGCCTGTGGGTTTCTTTAAGGTTTTCCGTTTTTGCCAAAAGTTGCTTCGTAGTATGGAATAGGGGAATGTACACCTTCTATTGAATAAATGAAATCTTCTTCTTTATTCAACGACTGTCTACTTGCATGCATAAACATTCATTTGCATATTTAATTTTCCCTCCTTCACGCTTAATGAATAAAGATAATAAAAAGGAAGGATTAACTAACACGTCTTCCAAATCAGAAGAATGGAGAGAAAGCCACTCCTAATAAAACTTACCCCAACGGTCGACTCGCCGCAAGAGGAAAATAAGCCTCGGCCGTTGGTCCTCAAGAATAAAGAAGAGGGGGCAATGACACCAGTGCGACTATTTATGCCACGTCCTTTCCCCTACAAAACAAATAAAGTTGTACCGTGGAGATACGGGGAATCTTCACCAATAAAAGAAGAAATAACAAATATAGCCGGCATTGGGGGCATGACTAGAAGTGGAAGAGTCTACTCCCCCAAGGACACACAGGAAGATGTCCTCAAAAATAAAGGAAAAAATAAAAAGACCGAAGAAGAAAAAGAAAATAAGGAATCCAAGGAGGAGACAGAGGAATTACTCCAGTTTATAAGGAAAAGCAAGTATTCCATTATAGACCAGCTCAATCGCACACCTGCAAAGATAACGTTATTATCTTTAATATTGAGCTCGGAACCGCACAAAAACGCCCTGCTGAAGGTCTTGAGCGAAGCGCACGTGCCTCATACTATATCCCAAGAAAAGGTTGAGAGGATCGTCGGTCACATCACGGCAAGCGATCACCTCACCTTCATTGAGGAAGAACTCCCTCTTGAGGGGTCAAAACACAACAAGCCCTTGCACATCTCAGTCAAGTGCAAGGAGTACCTCATCGCCAAAGTTCTTGTGGATAACGGGTCATCCTTGAACGTGATGCCCAAGTGCACACTGGACAAGCTGACTATCCAAGGAACTCGTCTGCGCCCAAGCAGCACTATCGTTCGAGCCTTCGACGGATCCAAACGAGAAGTAGTGGGAGAGGTTAACTTCGACGGATCTTCAACGTCGATTTCCATGTAATGGATATTACTGCAGCGTATAGCTGTCTCCTCGGCAGACCTTGGATTCATGACGCCAAGGCAGTACCTTCAACGCTCCACCAGAAAGTCAAGTTCATAGTGGATGACAAATTGGTCATGGTCCGAGCAGAAGACGATATCCTGATCAGTGGACCGTCCACCCAGCCTTATGTGGATGCGGCTGAAGAGGCCCTTGAAACATCTTTTCAAGCGCTCGAAATTGCCAGCATAGAGCGACTTCCCAAAAACACAAAGGTAGCCCGCATGATGTTGAAGCATGGTTACCATCCTGGCCAAGGACTGGGGGCAGATTCCCAAGGCATGAGGGAACCCCCAGAATTCAAAGATAATCCTTGCAAGTATGGCCTAGGATATGACCCTACTAAGGGCCGAGCGGGAAAAGGAAAAGGGAAGTCCCCCCTCCGCACACTCAGGCAAATTTTCCGAAGTGGAGGGGTGCAAGCGTCAAGAGCCACCTTAGTCATTAGGAAATCTTTTTCTTCGTTTAAGGGATGTAAACCCCATGATTGTTAGAGATTATCCCCCGGGGCTAGCCCGACCCCCGGGCATTTTAGGGCACATATTCCCTTATTAATTAATAAAGAATGATTCTTACTATCTGCTTCTCTGCTTTCTATTTCTGACTAGACCACATAAATAACCCTGTCTAAGTAAACAAAAAAAAAGAAGAAGAATAAAAAGCGCATCCAAATAATCAACTTTTACCATTGCTATTATCGTCAAGCTAGTTTATTAGAAGCACATAAAAATAAGACTTTACCTCACCATAAAAGAAAGTCATGTTTCGCCAATGTTGTGAACAAAAACAAATACAAAAAAAAAAAGAAAAAGCCCATAGAAGCCAAAGGCCAAAGAAAAGGGCAAATTACCCGGTAGGAAACCCACTAAGGGGGCTACGCAAAAGATAGGGTCGACCCGGTAGGATACCCGAACAACAATAAAGGGTAGCCTAGGCAAAAGTTAGGGTTACAAAATAAGGTCCGCTAGGATTCTCCAAAAAAATTACAAAAAACAGGAACTTAGACAAAAGTTAGGGCCAAGCACAATATCCTAGTTCGAAAACCCAAAGGGCGATCTAGGGAGGTCAGCTAGCCATAAAAAGCAATGGGGATAAAACCTAAAGGCGCAAATACAAAAAATGAGGGGGAAATTATTTGCTTAGACAAAAGCTTAAACACCTAAGCCTAACCCTAGCCAACCATGCTTACAAAAACTTTCTAAATAAAAATTAACCCTCTAAAACACAAGCCATTGAATTTTCCTCTTTGTTTCTTTTCTCTTGACCCTCACAACAATATTCTAATAATTAATTTGGGAATATGGAGGCGTATAGTCAACAAGAGGATTGAAATCCCTAAAGCGAAGAAAAAGGGGCACTACATGACGAAGAGTGCTTTACAAAAGAAAAAAAAGGAAAAAACAGAAAGAAAAGAGGAAAAACAAAATGACTCTTCGGTCACAAGAAGTCCGGCATGGTACAACATGTACGAAAGCACAGATTAGAGGTCACTCGACGCTACAAGACACGTCGGTTAAATCCTTCTGAAAATTTAATCAAAGTAGGCATTATAGGACATCAAACATAAAAACATTGCATGCATAAAATGTTTTTGAACCAGGTCCTATTTTCTCTTTAAAAAAAAAACCCCTGAAATTCGAGAACGCCGTCTCGACCAACGAGACCGCCGTCTCGACTTAGCCGAAAATGAGACCGTCGTCTCGATGATCCAGACCGCCGTCTCGACTTGTAGGAGACTCAAGACCGCCGTCTCGCCTTCCCAGACGGCGGTCTCAAATTTGAAAATTTTCCTATATATAGGGGGCGCACTTGGGGGGTTCCTCACAACTCTCCTTGCCTCCAGAACCTCCATTTCTCAGATCTTACACTTCCCAAACACTTCCTGGTCAACATGTTCAGCAGAAGCGCCTCAAGAAAGAGAAGGAGCACTGCCAGTGCCAGCAGTTCTGTGGCGCCACCACCCCAAGATCCCTCTCAGCTGTCACCACCGCATCTAGCCCGCCTCGAGAACATCCAGACTTATCCTTGGCACCCGATGTTAAGGCTCGACTTCAGCATCCTGGCTGAATTTGGGTGGGAGGACGATGTCCGGACCCACATAGACAGCATCGTGTGGGGCTTTCTGCTGCAACCTCCACCCACACATGTGTACCCACAGGCGATATTCGAATTCCTAGCCTCTGTTTCCTACGCTGAGGTCCCCTCCATGGTCCCGGGCTTGCAGCCCACCAAGATGGTAACCTATTTTATGGGTGGGGAATACAGGACTACCACCCTCGACGAATTCAATGTGGGCATTGGATTCGTCTGACCCGAGGACGTACTGACTCGGGGATACCACGAGGCCATCTGCTCTCGGCCCACCAACCTCACTGCCTCTGAAATGTGGCACGAGCTCACAGGGGCAACCACGCTGCCTACACTGATGAGGGGCTCTGCGCTTCCCCCAGCACTCCACATTTGCCACACACTGCTGGCGGGGACCATCCACGGGAGGAAAGAGAGTCAGGGTAAGATAACTCTCCCTGACCTCTTTATACTTTACTGCATGAGCCAGAGGCGGCGCTGCAACCCTGGCTATTTCGTCCTGAGGACCCTCAAGGACTTCGGGAACAGATCAACAGGGGTCATCCTCATGGATCCTCTTATCACTCCCCTGGCAGAAAGATGGGGGTGCCCTGGCCGGGAAGAGCTGGCCTCCAACTTGCGACCCGAATCCATCAACGGGTCAGTCCTGGTCAGCATGGGGATGCTGATACGCCGAGGGACCGAGTTGGCTCTTCATCCCTCACTGGATTTCGCACTAGACCTCCAGGGGCTCGTGGCGATGCAAGATATCCCCACACCTCCCGAGTTCCAGCAGCAGCAGCAACAACCACCACCGTACACGGACAACTTCGTCGGCCTAAACCGCAACATGAACGATTTGCGCCGGCAGTTCGACTAGATAACGGTGCAGCAGGAGCAACAGGCCCAAAGGCAGGAAGCCTACAACACTCGGCAGGAGGAGATGTACCAGCACCAGCAGGTGATGCGGCAGGAATGGACAACATTCCAACAAGAATATCGCGACGAAGTCCAAGAGCAAGCGGACTTCCGGTATCACCTCTACCAGCAATTCCCCTTCGGATCGTCTCCAGATGATAGCCCTTAGGGATTGTACTTGCCAAAATAAAATGTGGTTGTAATAAAATCTCCTTATAAATAAAATTTCGTTTCATGCATCTCTTTGCCACCTTTTGCAAAAGCCAGCGTAACAAAAAAGCTTAAAAAAGGGAAAAAGGCATACGCTCAATAAAAAAGCCAAAATCCGAGATCGCGAGAAAAAAGAGATAAAACTGCAAGAAAAAGGCTAGATTAAGACAAGCCACTCACCTTGATCAACAAAACTTCGGCTACCAAGTAAAAATTTGAACAACAAACAGGACTCATCCGACCAGCCAGCAAGAGTCGGATGATCACCACCAAAAGTCAAAAACAAAGAGTCCCCAGCAACCAACAAAGCTGGATGAAACACAAAATCCCCGGCATAACCCGGATGTCCATTCAAAGAGGTCAAAATACATCTACCAACACAGAAATCACTCCCCAAGGAGTCGGCGCTGTCGCCGCCGTCCGTTCCGACGTCCTGGGACGTCTCAAACGTTAATGCGAGCGGTCGCGAAAAGATGGTTGAGACTCGCATTTTTGTTTAAAACATGTTCATTGCTTCCAAGGTGCTCAACATTGAACTATCCTCTAATAGAAGCAAGGTTTTCGAAAATGGTTCTTTTGGAGTCGCCACCAATGTTTTGACCATAAACATTGGAAAAGGAGAAAAATGCATTGATTTTACGTGTGGGGAAGGTATTAGCACCCCACAACGCCCCTTTCGGGTTCCCTATGACAGATTAATTCATTTAAGTAAAGATTATAAGAAATTACGCTATTACCCTCTTTTATTCGTACAGTTATTTAAATATGGCTATCTACATGGTTTTATCTACATTGCATACAGAAAGCAGTAAATAAAGCAGTAAAAGGGAAGATAATTGAGAAGAACCTTCGAAGCAAGCTTTATATTATAAGTCCTTTATACAGAGGATGCTTTGCGGCAATCCTTCGCTCTACAGCAACTCTCCTCTCAAATACAGACTCGACTCGACTAAGATTTCTAGAAGAATCGAATGCCGGAATACAAATTCCTTAACTGATTGTTACCTCTTAAAGGCAATCAGAAAGATCATTCGAAGGAGGGAGAGAAGAAGACAAGTCTTGGAGTTGTTTGGGGTGTGAGGTGTGACAAATGAGGCTCCTATTTATAGCCATTTTTCGCCTGTAACTTTGGGATGGCCGTCTGGGTTGGGACGGCCGTCCCAAACGCGTTTTCCACGTTGTGCCAATCTGGGACGGCCAGTCTGGGTTGGGATGGCAGTCCCAAATGCAATTTTAACACAGGCTGGGACCCCCTGAGGTTTGGGACGGTCGTCCCAAGTTTGGGACGCGCGTCCCACTTGCATAGTGATAGTTGGGACGACCGTCCCAACTCTGGGACGGTGGTCTCGGCCTGTTTTGTCTAGTTTTTGCGTTCTGGGACCCCCGGGAAGCTTTCCTTTCCTTTTTCGGACGTAGATTGATGCCGATGTGTGTCCGTTGAAGCTTTATCTTCATGTAGGAAGTCTTATTGGCCTTCATTAAAGTGCGGGGCGAGCTTTATCTCTGTGTAGGAAGTCTCCTTTGCCTTTATTGTGTGGATGGGTGACCTCCGTCTTATTGCGAGAAGTCTTCTTTTCTTTTATTTGGGAAGCCGGGTGAACTTTGTCTTTGTGTGAAATTCCCCTAGCGAGTTAACCCTTTTGCCCGGTTATCCTTCGGATGCTGCTCCTTTGTTGATCCTCCGGATGATAAATATTTTGATAGGTACCAACCCCTATCTGGTTTGAGCCTCCTTTTATAAAGCTCTGGTAAGTACTTACCCTCACCTGGTATAAGTCTGTATTTTACTAGACTTTTGTGAGTACCTACCCCCACTAGGTATGAACCTTGTTTTACAAGGTTTTGGTGAGTACCTACTCTCACCCGGTATGAGTTTGCATTTTGCTAAACTCTTGTGGGTACTTACTTCCGAGGTGCTCAACACCGAACTATCCTCTAATAGAAGCAAGTTTTTGCACCCGTTTTTTGTAATGCTTCAGGTGAGTATTTTTACTCTACCCGAGGCATTTTGCTAAGTTTTGATGGGTACCTACCCTCATCCGGTAAAAAACCTTATTTTTAAGGTTTTGGTGGGTACCTACCCCCACCCGGTACGAATCCGCATTTTTGCTAGATTCTAGTGGTTTTTACACCTCCACTTGGTGTGAACCCGCATATTGACTAGGTTCTAGTGGATTTTACACCCCCACCGGGTGCGAACCCGCATATTGACTAGGTCCTAATGGATTTTACACCCCCATTGGGTGCAAACCCGCATATTGACTAGGTTCTAATGGATTTTACACCCCCATTGGGTGCGAACCTGCATATTGACTAGGCTCTAGTGGTTTTTACACCCCCACTGGGTGCGAACCTGCATATTGACTAGGTTCTAATGGATTTTACACCCCCATTGGGTGCGAACCTGCATATTGACTAGGCTCTAGTGGTTTTTACACCCCCACTGGGTGCGAACCTGCATATTGACTAGGTTCTAATGGATTTTACACCCCCATTGGGTGCGAACCTGCATATTGACTAGGTTCTAATGGATTTTACACCCCCATTGGGTGCGAACCTGCATATTGACTAGGCTCTAGTGGTTTTTACACCCCCACTGGGTGCGAACCTGCATATTGACTAGGCTCTTGTGGGTACCTACCCCCACTTGGTACGAATCTGCATTTTGGCTAGATTCTAGTGGTTTTTACACCCCCACTGGGTGCGAACCTGCATATTGACTAGGTTCTTCTCATTCAATCTTTTGATTGATGAGTTCATACCCTTAACGGGCTTTCGGAGAAGTGTTGGCGGCTTACTGTCTTTGATCATGTGCCTATTCCTTGGGGAATGATTTGGTTTATTTTACCTTGACTTTTTAGTCATCCGGTTTTACCGAGGATTTCATTGCTTTGGCTTTTTCTTTTAGCCATCCGGCTTTTGCCGGGGATTCTTTGTTTTTGGCTTTTAGCCATCCGGTCTTGGCCGGTGATTCTTTGATTTTGGCTTTTCTTTTAGCCATCCGGCTTTTTGCCGGGGATTTTGTCGATTGCCTCTTTTTAGGCGGGAATCCTCTGGGGATTTTGAGTTTTCTTATTGATTGTGCCTCTTGATTAGGCGAAGATCCACTTGGGGATTTTGTTGTGCCTCTTGATTAGGTGAATGCTTCAATAGTGGTGAAGACTTTGAGGGCTTGGATTGCCTCTTGCATAGGTTGATTTCCCATTTCTTGGGGATATTAATTTTTGCTTGCTTGTTGAAAGTGAAGGCTTTGTGCTTCACCGGGGATATCCGTCTTTGGGTGTTATGAGCAATTAACTTTCCTGTGGATATAATTTTGTAGTTTGCCTTTTGTCGTAGGCTCATTGGGGTAGTTTTCTTGTTGATGATCTACTGGGGGATTGATTTCATTCCGGAGATCTATTTTGAATTGCCCCCCGAGGGAGAAATGGAGTTTTCGACTCCTTATGGGTTGTTGTTGTTTGAGCTGGCTTTGCCTATGCTCTTATTTTGCTGGGGAATGAGTTTCTACCCTTTTCTTGCAATTTCTCTTTTTTTGCGATTTAGTTTTTGCATATGTGCTCCTTTTATGCACATTGGCTTGATCTTTGGATGAGAAAGATATCTTTTTCTTCCTCTTTTCTTTTTGGAGATCCCTGGGGAATTTTTCTTTGCTTCTTGGGGATCAAATCCTTGGTTTGATTTTTTATGATGGAGTCTTGGCTCTGACTTTGTGAAGCTCTTATTTGAGCTGGAAGATGGAAATTTTTGTTTTTTCCTTTTTCGTGGATATTTTTCTTGATATGCTCTGTTTAGAGACATTTATTTGGCCTTTTTTCTGTAGTGGCTTCTGTTAGGGGATGAAAAGTTTTTTCTTTCTTTTCCTTTTGTTGCCCCCTGGTGATATAGAGGACTTGACTTCATATGATGGGCTCTTTGTGTAGCCCTTATTCTCCGTTGGGGAATGAAGCGGAGATCTTTATAAGAATGTGCTTGATGACTCATGTGATGATGAAGTTGAGTCACGAAGTAGTCTTTTTGCTTTGCCTCTGGAGTAGGCAGGGATCCTCTTGGAGATGGCCAAGCCTTTCCGTTGTCCTTGTTTCTTTGTTGATGTCTTCTCTGGATGGAAGGATGGTGGTTGAAGCTTTTTGACAACTCATATGATAATGTTGAGTTATGAAATAAAATTTTTTCTCGCCTTTGGAGTAGGCAAGGAACCACTTGGGGATCATTAAGCCTTTCCGTTGGCTTTTCTTATCCTTCTTTTTATTGGTGTAGAAGATTGATGGTGATTAGAGCTATTTTCTTTGAAGCTCCTTATTTTGTTGAAGATAATTTTGGTTTCGCCTTTCGCGATTTTGATATTCATATGTAGAATGGATTCCGGCGTCTCCTGTTTTCAATCACAAGTATGGAGAATAGCCTCCTTACACTACTACAAAAAATGCTTTCAACGTCGCCATTTAACGTCGGTTAAAGCCGAGCCGACGTTAAATGCACTTTCAACGCTCGGTTGATTAAAAACGACGTAGAAAGTACATTCAACGTCGGTTCCGGATGAATCGACGTTGAAAGTTGACATTCAACGTCGGTTCCGGATGAACCGACGTTGAATGTCAACTTTAACGCTCGGCTCATCCGAACCGACGTTGAATGTCAACTTTCAACGCTCGGCTCATCTAGAACCGACGTTGAATGTGTTTTCACCAAAAGTTCTTTTAAGTTAGAGAATTGTCACTCGGCAGTGGTTCGAACCCCGTACTTTAAAGTTGAAAGTTGATACTCCAACCACTAAACTACCGTAATTTTCTCGATAATAACTTACAAATTAATTATATTTATATACAAATAAATATATATTCCGTATAAATATATATTTATTTATATTTTCTCGGAAAGTGTTTTTATTTTTTTTCAGCCAAAAATTCACTTAAGTTAGAGAATTGTCACTGACGAGATTCGAACCTAGTATTTTAGAATTGAAAGCTAATACTCCAACCACTAAACTACTGTAATTTTCTCGATAATAACTTACGGATAAATTATATTTATATACAAATAAATATATATCTCGTGTAAATATATATTTATTTATATATATTTTCCGGAAAGTGTTTTTATTTTTTTCAGTAAAAAATTCACTTAAGTTAGAGAATTGTCACCGATAGGATTCGAATATAGTATTTTAGAGTTGAAAATTAATACTCCAACCACTAAACTACTATAATATTTTGATAATAATTTACAAATAAATTATATTTATATACAAATAAATATATATCCGTGTAAATATATAAATACAAATATATTTATATATTTTTATGTTGGATGTGAGGGCGCGATCGAGGGTGAAAGTGAGATTGACTCTCGTTTGAGTGAAAATACGTTAAAGCTCACGAAATTCACTCGTTCAAGCCTAGCTTGAGCGAAAATTGGTATTTTTCGCTTGAGCGAATGTGTCACTTGAGCGAATGATGCGTTTTTCAAATTTATTTTATATCATTATATAAATAAATTATAAATATTATATTCTGTCATTAAATTACAAACCCATATATAGAGACTCGCTCACAAATTTGGCATTAAATTTTGAAAACCCACTCGACACACACTTTCACCTTCGAGCGTGTCGTCACATCCAATATATAAATATATAATTATATAAATATATCAAAATATATAAATATATTTGTATTTATATATTTACACGGATATATATTTATTTGTATATAAATATAATTTATTTGTAACTTACTATCAAAAAATTCGAGTAGTTTAGTGGTTGGAGTATCAGCCTCCAACACTAAGGTACTGGGTTCGAATCCTGTCAGTGACAAAAAAATAATTTGGGAGAGGGGGGATTTCTAGATAAATAGAGGGGTTGGAAATAAATAAAAAAATTTAATTTGAAAAATCAGACTTTCAACGTCGGTTAAATAGAACTGACGTTGAAAGTCTTAACTTTCAACGTCGCCTGATACAACGTCGGTTCTGGAACCGACGTTGAAGGCCTTCCAGAACCGACGTTGAAGGCCTTATTTGTAGTAATGTTATGTGCATGTTTATTTATTTGAAGAAAATTATTTTTCTTGATTTTGACAAAGTCGTATTATGCAACTACTTTGTGTATGGATGTCCTAAATGCAATCTACTTGTTTATTCATTTTTGATGCATTTAGAAAGTAACTGGTCTTCTCCCGTTGGCTTTTTATGAATGTGCCGATGGACTCCTCCTTTATGACCATGATGATGGGTTCCTTTTTTATGACCATCTCCTGGTTCTAGCCCTATCTTTTGCCTAGACCGCCCTTTACGGGTTTTCGATCTAGCGGGCTGCCTTAGTTTTTGCCTAGAATATCTTAGGGGGCTTTTGCCTAGAATATCTTAGGGGGCTTTTGCCTAGACCGTTATTTTGGGATTTCCGATCTAGCAGGCTACCCTAGTTTTTACCTAAGAATATCCTAGCAGGCATTTATTCTCTTATTATTATTATTTTTTTTTTTTATGCTTCCCTTTTTTTTTTATATATGCATGTTTGATCTTTGATTAAAAGTCTTTGCGCATATTTATCATTTATCAATAAAGAGGCATTTCCATAATATTTGGTCAAGAGAAAGGAAATGAAAAGGAATTTTATTGATAAATGAGCAAAAGTTTATTTCTTTTACGGAAGGATTTCAAAAGGTATTTAGAAGAATGGGTAGTCGGGGTTGGTTATACTCGTATAGGCTTAAACGATCATGTCCATGATATCTCGCCCCTGGTTCTCCTAATTGCTTCGAGTTGAGATGCCCGAGCTCGGAGTGAAGACCACGCAGATCGCTTGCTTCGGAAGAATGTTACTTTAGCCGCCTTTTCGGTTTTTGACTAAAGTAACCATTGCTCTTACTTAGTTTTTTTTTTTTTTTTTTTAACCTCTACTTTTTGCCTAGGACGTATCCTAGCGAGGAATATAGACCCTATCTTTTGCCCAGGAATTCCCTTTGCAGGTTTTCATTCGTGACGGGTCTTGAGCAATGTCTTCAAGCATAATACTTCTTCACCGCATCAGAGTTGATTGGGTGTCAGAGTTCCTCTCCATCCATATTGGTGAGGATAAGGGCCCCCCCTGAGAAAGCTCTTTTGACCACAAAGGGTCCTTCGTAATTTGCTGCCCATTTTCCAATTTTATCCTTCTGGGCCGGAAGCAGTTTCTTTATAACTAGATCCCCTTCTTGATAAGTATGAGGGTGGATCTTTTTATCATAAGCCTTTTTGATCTTCCTTTGATAGGCTTGTCCATGGCATATATCATTTAACCGCTTTTCATCGATAAGGTTTAATTGATCGTATCGACTTTGAACCCATTCGGCTTCTGTTAATTTTGCTTCCATTATGATTCGCAAGGAAGGTATTTCGACCTCTATTGGCAATACAACTTCCATTCCATATACAAGGGAGAATGGAGTAGCTCCTGTTGAAGTCCTTACAGACGTCCAATAACCATGAAGAGCAAAGGGCAACATTTCATGCCAGTCCTTATAGGTTTTAACCATCTTTTGAACAATCTTCTTGATGTTTTTATTAGCTACTTCTACTGCGCCATTCATTTTGGGCCGATAAGGAGAAGAATTATGGTGTTGAGTTTTGAAATCTTGACATAGTTCTTCCATCATCTTATTATTTAGATTGGACCCGTTATCGGTAATGAGGCGATGTGGGATGCCATATCGACATATGATATTCTTCTTAACAAAAGTGACCACTACCTTTTTAGTCACATGTGCATAAGATGCAGCTTCTACCCACTTAGTGAAGTAGTCAATGGCTACCAAAATGAATCGATGACCATTGGATGCCTTAGGTTCAATAGGTCCAATAACATCCATGCCCCACATAGCGAATGGCCAAGGTATAGCCATAACATTGAGAGGTACTGGTGGGACATGTACATTATCTGCATGTACCTGGCACTTGTGACATTTCCTGGCATACTAATGACAGTCTTTTTCCATTGTGGACCAATAATATCCTGCCCTGAGAATTTTCCTAGCCATGATATGCCCTGGCGCATGCATCCCGAAGGTTCCTTCATGTATTTCCCTAATCAGTATCTGGGCTTCTTCAATATTGACGCATCTTAGCAAAGTAGAATCAAAGTTCTTTTTATAAAGGGTTTCTCCTATCAACATAAACCCTATGGCTCTTTTCCGAATGATCCTTTTATCGTTGTCGCTGATCCCCTCGGGGTATTCACCCTTTGTCAAGTATTGCCTTATGTCATGATACCAAGGGTTTTCATCTTTTCCACTATTTATCATCATACAAAAGGCTTGCTTGTCATGCCTTTTGACCTAGATGATGGGCATCTCATGTTCTTGTCCTAATGCAAACATAGATGATAATGTTGCCAGTGCATCCGCAATCTGGTTATCTTCCCGAGGATGTACTCGAAACCGATGTTTCCAGCTTTTGAAGTCATATTACGGATGTGTTCCGGATAAAGGATTAATTTGGAATTTCTAGTTTCCCATTCACCCTTGAGTTGGTAAATAACCAGGGATGAGTCACCAAATACTTTGAGTTTAGTCACCCCATGATCCAGTAGCCGCTTGAATACCTAGAGCACAGGCTTCGTATTCCGCCATATTATTTGTACAGTCAAAGTTTAATCTGGCTGTTACTGGGATATACTTCTTTTCGGGAGATATTAACATAGCTCCGATCCCATGTCCCATTAAGTTTGAAGCTCCATCGAAAAACATGATCCACTCATCATTTTCAAGCTCTTCATGTTGGATGTGCATTATGTGCTCATCTGGAAAATCGTCTTGCAGGGATTGATATTCATTAGTTGGCCCATGTGCCAGGTAGTCTGCTAAAGGACTGCCTTTGATAGCTTTCTGAGTGACATGAACAATGTCGAATTCTGAGAGGAGTACTTGCCGCCTGGCTATCCTTCCGGTCAAGACGGGCTTTTCAAACAGGTATTTGATTGGATCCATTTTGGAAATCAACCAAGTTGTATGTCTGACCATATATTGTCGAAGGCGTTGAGTTGCCCACACCAATGCACAACATGTTTTTTCGAGTGGTGTATAACGGGTCTCATAGTTTAGAAATTTCTTACTGAGGTAATATATGGCTTGTTCTTTCTTACCCGTATCATCTTGTTGACCGAGCACACATCCCATGGATTCATCGAGTACTGAAAGGTAAAGAATCAAGGGCTTCCCTTCCACAGTCGGTACCAATACTGGGGGATTGGTTAGGCATATTTTGATTTTTTCAAAAGCTTGTTGACATTCATCGTTCCAAACTTTTGGTTGGTTTTTACGCAATAACTTGAAGATAGGCGTACACTTGTCTGTTAATTGCGCGATGAACCGTGCGATGTAGTTTATTCGGCCTAAGAACCCTCTAACTTCTTTTTCTGTTTTTGGTGGGGGCATTTCTACGATTGCCTTTGTTTTATCAGGGTCTACCTCGATTCCTCTTTTACTGACAATAAACCCAAGGAGTTTTCCTGATCGCACTCCGAATGTGCATTTAGCCGGATTGAGCTTGATCTGGTATTTCCGAAGTCGATTGAATAACTTTTTTAAGTATTGGAGGTGATCTATTTCATTTTTGGACTTGGCGATCAAATCATCCACATATACTTCGATTTCTTTGTGGATCATGTCATGAAATAGCGTAACCATAGCCCTTTGATAAGTAGCCCCTGCATTCTTAAGTCCAAAAGGCATTACTCTATAGTAGAATGTACCCCACGGTGTAATGAAGGAAGTTTTTTCTCTATCTTCCGCGGCCAATTTAATTTGGTTATACCCTGCATATCCATCCATAAACGAATAGAGAGTATTTGTAGCGGTGTGATCTACCAGCATATCAATATGCGGTAAGGGAAAATCATCTTTTGGACTTGCACGGTTTAAGTCCCGGTAATCTACGCATACTCTGATTTTTCCATTTTTCTTTACAACTCGCACGATGTTCGCCAACCATTCAGGGTATTTTGAAACAATCAGGAAATTGGCATCCAACTGTTTTTCTACTTCCTCCTTAATTTTTAAGGACCATTCTGGCTTTACTCTTCTGAATTTCTGCTTAACTGGTCGAAATCCCTCTTTTAGCGGTAATATGTGCTCCACTATACTTTTATCGATTCCGGGCATATCATGGTAGGACCATGCAAACACATCCACATACTCTCTTAGTAATTGTATTAGTTTTTCCCTGATATCATTGTCAATTTGGGTTCCAATATTTACTTCTTTCTTATTATCTTCATGTCCCAAATTGATGGCCTCAGTTTTTTCCTGATGGGGTCTGTATTGATTGAACTTCTTTTTCTAGCAGTCTTTGCATGTCCGAGGAAATGGTCCCCTCCTCACCTGTCCGACTCAATCCATTCGTCTTCGACTTTCGGATCTTCCAGGGAGTTTTCAATTATAGACATGACTTGTATGGTTATGCTTTGTTTTAGATTTCTTTATTAAATGTATAAGAGGGAAAAGAATAAAAGAGAATATGAATATTAAAAAAAAATGCCTCATTGTATTGATAGAAACAAAATATTTACAAAGCCCTTATTAACCAAAAATCTCGTGATCATGGGTCGGGATCACGAGGAGTACATCTGGAAGCTTTTCTATATATTTTTATATATTTTTTTTATTACATTTTTAGAGATGGTAAAAATGATGAGCCCTAAATTGCTTGGTCTTCCTTATCCCGTCTCTTACTCGAGCTTTGATAAGGGCTCGCTCGTCCACCTTTGGAGTAGATGCGTCAAAAGTGATCCATCCCGCCTCTATCAAACTTTGGACCTTGTGTTTTAAGGCCATACGGTTTTCAACGGAGTGTCCCGGAGAACCCGAATGGTAATCACAGCTTTCATTAGATTTATACCATTCCGGGTATGGTGGCTCCATCTTCTTGGGAGGGATGCGTACGAGGAGTTTGGCATCCAATAATTTTGACAGCAGGCTTCCATAGGAAGTTGGAATTGGAGTGAATTTCCTCTCTGGCCTGCGTGGCTTGACCTGCTGCGAGGAGGAAGAAGGAGTGGCGAAGTTGATTGCATTCACAGTTCCTTCCTTCTTCTTTCCAAAGCTCTTTTTAACGTGTTGAGTAGAGGAATTGGAGGAATTCTGTGTAATTCTTCCGCTTTTTAAACCTTGTTCTACTCTTTCTCCTATAATGACCACATCTGCGAAGAGTGTTGATGTGTTCCCTATCATTTTGTCATAATAGGGACCAGTCAAAGAATTGATGAACATGGATGTAGTCTCTTTGTCGGATAGAGGAGGTTCTACTTGTGCTGCCAATTCCCTCCATCTTTGGGCATACGCCTTGAAGGATTCATCGTCTTTCTTGCTTAATATTTGTAGATCTGCTCTTTCAGGGGTCAGATCAATATTGTATTTATAGCGACAAAGAAAAGCATCTGTCAGATGTCTCCAGGTTTGGATTTGCCCTCCTTCCAGCTGCATATACCGGTTCAAGGCTGATTCGACTGGACTCTCCTGAAAGCAGTGGATCGGGAGTTTTTCATTATCAAGCATGTGCAGCCATCTTACGGCAGTACATTGTAAGATGGCTTTTTGGACAGGTCATTCCCATGTATTTTGGGAAGTCCGGAGTTTTGAACTTGTTAGGGAATTGGATGTTTTTGACGAGGCACATGTCAGCCGCCTCTTTAACATCAAAATTATGCCCCTCCATGGCTCTCAATCGCTCTTCAAGAGCAGTCAGCTGTTGTTTTGATACTTCTGGTGCATGAATATGCACTGCCCTTGTATTAGATTGGGCTTGTTCATCATTGGGTCCCTCCTCTTCTTCTTGGTGAGAGACTTGTCCACTTTGAGGACCCTCCTTTTGGAGATTCTGCTGACGCATCATTTCTAACATCTGTGCCATTTGTTCTTTTAGCATATTAAGCTCAGTAGTGAGTTTTCGATTTTGTTCCTCCAGATGTTCCATCTTCTTAGCTTTCTGGGCGCGAGTGAGGACGAGCGGAAGACCAACCACTTTCTAAATGATTTAAAGATTTTTATTATTATATCTTTTTATTTTAAATGGTTGATGTGAAATAGATATGCCTTAGACAATAGCTTTGGTATCTTTTCAAAAGCCTATGTTTTAAAGGTACCATACCCACTTCAGTGTGATGACTTCCTTTTTTCAAAGGTTGCCAACATACCTTAGCGCACTTATCTCTTCTAGGAAAGTGATAAACGCACTTGGGTCTCTTTTGCTATTGTCTAAGGATATCTAATACATCCTAGAATGAATGTGTTTATGTATGAGAGATTTTATTATGATGAATGTGTTTATGCATACCTTTCTTAGTGCATTTATTTTCTCTCTTGGTTTTACCACTTATTGGATGATGTAGTATGAATGATACGACTTTGTTAAGGATCTTTTATTATAAAAGGTATTTATGGTTTAAATTGTTTTTATATTTTTTTATGACCCTTTATCTCTTCTGTCGGTCAACGTGGCTACTTAGCTTGCAAAGAACCTGAAACCAGGCTAGCTTAACTGAAGATTGTCCGAGATAAAGGTCTTTTATCTTATCACTTTTTGTGATTTTTAGGGTTTTTTCATTTTTTTGTTTGTTGTATGATTACCCTATGCTAATGCATCAATACAAATGCAGCAAACATATGCACACACAATTCATACATCCACGAGCAGAGCCACGCTTATTTAATCACGAGGTGGGATTTTCCTGCAGAAACGTGCTTGGTTTAGGCGGTTCTAACTGTTCTCACCAAGGCCAAAGGTCCCCAAGGTGCCCCCATTATAGGGACCTCTCAATCTCTCAGTCCTCGGGTCATGCACGGAACTCCGTGGCGACATCCTTAGACCAAAAGAAGAGAGTTATCACCTTGAGTTGGTGGTTTCCGACAACGGTTGTAGCCCCGTGTGCCAATAAGCTGGTCGTATCTGCCACCCACTCCCTATAGGTATTCACTCTTGCCCCTGGGTATAGAGGGACTATTGTGTGCAAGGGTTTTTGTATGCAATTTATATTTCAAACAATTTGCAGAAGTAATCATACAGCAGTTATTAAATCCATACAATAAAAATACAGAAAAGGGTAAAGGCGTAATTTCAAATCTTTACTTGGTTTGAATTTATCCGTCACTAAATGGGATCAACTCTCTAGCTTCCCCAGTGGAGTCGCCATCTGTCGCCGCCGTCCGTTCCGATGTCCTGGGACGTCTCGAACGTTAATGCGAGCGGTCGCAAAAAGATGGTTGAGACTCGCATTTTTGTTTAAAACATGTTCATTGCTTCCGAGGTGCTCAACACTGAACTATCCTCTAATAGAAGCAAGGTTTTCGAAAAGGGTTCTTTTGGAGTCGCCACCAATGTTTTGACCATAAACATTAGAAAAGGAGAAAAAGGCATTGATTTTAATAAAAACCAACTTGGCCATTATAACCAGAGTCGGGTAAGGGAGTTAGTTACGTGTGGGGAAGGTATTAGCACCCCACAACGCCCCTTTCGGGTTCCCTATGACGGATTAATTCATTTAAGTAAAGATTATAAGAAATTATGCTATTACCCTCTTTTATTCATACAGTTATTTAAATATGGCTATCTACATTGCATACAGAAAGCAGTAAATAAAGCAGTAAAAGGGAAGAGAATTGAGAAGAACCTTCGAAGCAAGCTTTATATTATAAGTCCTTTATACAGAGGATGCTTTGCGGCAATCCTTCGCTCTACAGCAACTCTCCTCTCAAATACAGACTCGACTCGACTAAGATTTCTAGAAGAATCGAATGCCGGAATACAAATTCCTTAACTGATTGTTACCTCTTAAAGGCAATCAGAAAGATCATTCGAAGGAGGGAGAGAAGAAGACAAGTCTTGGAGTTGTCTGGGGTGTGAGGTGTGACAAATGAGGCTCCTATTTATAGCCATTTTTCGCCTGTAACTTTGGGATGGCCGTCTGGGTTGGGACGGCCGTCCCAAACGCGTTTTCCACGTTGTGCCAATCTAGGACGGCCAGTCTGGGTTGGGATGGCCGTCCCAAATGCAATTTTAACACAGGCTGGGACCCCCTGAGGTTTGGGACGGCCGTCCCAAGTTTGGGACGCGCGTCCCACTTGCACAGTGACAGTTGGGACGGCCGTCCCAACTCTGGGACGGTGGTCTCGGCCTGTTTTGTCCAGTTTTCGCGTTCTGGGACCCCTGGGAAGCTTTCCTTTCCTTTTTCGGATGTAGATTGATGCCGATGTGTGTCCGTTGAAGCTTTATCTTCATGTAGGAAGTCTTATTGGCCTTCATTAAAGTGCCGGGCGAGCTTTATCTCTGTGTAGGAAGTCTCCTTTGCCTTTATTGTGTGGATGGGTGACCTCCGTCTTATTGCGAGAAGTCTTCTTTTCTTTTATTTGGGAAGCTGGGTGAACTTTGTCTTTGTGTGAAATTCCCCTAGCTTTTATTTGAGAGGCTGGGCAAAATTAGGGGTCTACAGGCGCATGAGCCACCCGAGCAGTAAGCCGCCACTACCACCAGTCCTACGCAGTGGACTGTACCAGCCTGATAGGGGGTTCATACCTATCAACCAGCACCCAAGGAGTGCCCAATCAGCGCATGAGCCACCCGAGCAGTAAGCCGCCACTACCACCAGTCCTACGCAGTGGACTGTACCAGCCTGATAGGGGGTTCATACCTATCAACCAGCACCCAAGGAGTGCCCGATCGGTGCATGAGCCACCCGAGCAGTAAGCCGCCACTACCACCAGTCCTATGCAGTGGACTGTACCAGCCTGATAAGGGGTTCATACCTATCAACCAGCACACAAGGAGTGCCCGATCGGCGCATGGGCCACCTGAACAGTAAGTCGCCACCACCACCAGTCCTACGTAGTGGACTGTACCAACCAGATAGGGGGTTCATACCTATCAGCCCGCGCACGCGTTACGCCTTATCTGCGCTCGAGCCGGATCAGTAAGTCGCACTACCACCCTGATGGGGGGTTCATACCCATCCAGTCCCACACAACGGACTGCAACTACCAGCCTGATGGGGGTTCATACCCATCCAGTCCCACATAACAGACTGCAACTACCAGCCTGATGGGGGGTTTATACCCATCAACCGAAGGATCGGCTACCGTCAAAAGGAGTATCCTGAGGTTCTACCACATGTTAACCAAAGGGATCGACTATGTCAGAAGTAGTATCCTAGAGGTGCACAACACAACATTTTCCCCAGAAGATCAACCGCCGCAAGATGGGACATCCGAAGGGTAACCGGGCAAGAGGGTCAACTCCTTTACCTTCCTGTCAATCTGTCTGGCACAACAGGCCAACATCTGACTAGTCAGGTAAAGGGGGGGCAGCTGTAGACCCCAAATCTTGCCCGACCTCCAAATAAAGAGGAGAAGACCTCCTATTCGAAGATGGATGAAGCCTAACAAGCCACTAGGAGAGACTATTAGGCCCCATACTAGGATAGGAGGGATTTTCTGCACGAAAATAAGGTTTCTCGCCTTTTTGGGGACGAGACCGCCGTCTTGCCACTTGCAAATGGCAAGACGGCGGTCTCACTTCCCGGGACGGCGGTCTCGCCACCTGCGAAGGGCGAGACGGCGGTCTCGTTTGGCGAGACGGCGGTCTCGCCACTTTGACATGGCGAGACGGCGGTCTCGTTTGACGAGACGGCGGTCTCGACCCTGTCAGACGAGACGGCGGTCTCGACCCTGTCAGATGAGATGGCGGTCTCGACCTATCAGGCGCGAAAAACTATAAATAGGGGGCTCCCTTCCCTCATTTCCACACACCACACAGAGCTTTCTCTTCCTTCTCTCTAGAAAATCACTAGTTTCTCTCTCTAGAATCCCTCTGACACATTTCCGGAGCTTCTGAGTGTCTTTAGAGTGTTTTTCGAGCGTTCCGAGAGGTTTTCCGGTGCTGTAGAGTGAAGGGCTGCCACAAAGCACCCTCTTTTTAAAAGAATTAATACAAAAGCGTGCTTCGGAGGTTCATATTCTCCCTCTCTACTTTTATCGCTTTAATTTTAAATTATGCAATAGATACTAGGGCCATGTAGTCGTAATTATAAATTCCGCAGAATAAAAGGGTAAAAGCGTATTTTTCTGGTTTAATCATTTACATAAAGTTGGCCTATCATAGGGAACCCGAAAGGGGCGTCGTAAAGGAACTAATACTTCCTTTACACGTAACTAACTCCCCTACCCAACTCTGGTTCTAATGACCAAAGTTGGTTTTTCGAAAACCAACGCCTTTTAATCCCTTTTCCGATGTTTCCGGTAAAAACATCGGTGGCGACTCCACAGAACCCTTTCAAAACTAGCTTTTGGATTAGCCCGGTTATCAGACAATCCAAGAGCGCCTTTTTGAAAACATCGCCCCTAGGTTCAGCCCGGTTATCGGACAACCTAAAGGCGTTGTAACCACCAACAAAAAACGTAAAAATTGGAAAGTCGGAACCATCGCGTCGCTTCGACCGCCTCTCTTTTTGACGGCGGCGACAGGTAAAATTTTTGATGTTGATGAATTAAATGTGAAAATCTTGAAATCTTTGGATAGGAAATGGCAACCTAAGGTGACGACCATCTCAAAGTCACAAAACCTTGCCACAATGTCTATGGCGGCGCTCTTTGGAAAGTTGAGAGAGCATGAGCTAGAACTAGGAAGGTTAAATGATGAAGAAGGTCAACACCAAAAGAGAAACTTAGCCTTCAAAACTGAAATTTCCAAAGGTAAGAGTAAAAAGGAAGAAGAAGACTCGGAGAACGATGAAGAAGAATTGAGTCTCATGATTAAGAAATTTACCAAATTCATGAAAGCCAAAGGAAGGCATCCATTCAAAGGTAAGGGAAAGGTAAGAGAAAATACTTCCTTAAATATCAAATGCTATGGTTGTGGTGAAACAGGACATGTGAAGACCGAATGTCCAAACAAGAAAAATGAGGATAACAAAGGCAAAAATTTCCTCAAGAAGAAAGCCTACAACGCTTGGGACAATAGTGATTCAAGTTCGGAGTCAAGTGACTCGAAAATTTAAGCTAATATTTGCTTAATAGCAAATGACAATATATCTTCCGATTTTGAGGTAAGTGATTCCGACTCATCTTCAAGTGATGATGAAAATAATTTTGATGAATTGCAAAATGCATATAATGAATTGTTTAATGCCTTTAAGGACTTGAAAAATGAATACAAAGCTGTGAAAAATAGTTTAAATAGATCCGAAAAGGAGGTAGAGTCCTTAAAAACGAAAATTGTATGTTTAGAGGAAAAGGAAACCTTAGAAACGAAAATTGTATGTATAGATGCAAAAGATGATAAGAATATAGCATGTGCATCATGTAAAGAGTATGAATATGACATTGATATACTTAATCATTTGCTTGATAAAGCCGAGAAGGAATTAAGTAATAATAATAAAGATAAAGTTGTTATTGCTCAAAATAGTGTAAACCATCATGTTCCTTTGAAAAAGCCTAAAATGAAAAATAGAAGAGTATGGGTTGAAAAAGGAACTAGAGCATCTATTGTTAGAAATGCATCATATTCAAAAGCTACATCTAAAGCATGTTTTTATTGTATAAAACATGGTCATACTTCAAATAGATGTAAAATTAAGCATTTTGGTGTTCCTAAAGGAAAATATATTTGGGTTCCTATAGTTAAATGATTTGTTTGTTTCTAGCCCCAAGGACCCAAAAGTTATAGGGACCTAAGTTTACTATGATCTTGTTTTGTAGTGATAATTCTTTGTGTGTAGAATTTGCTAAGATAATGCAGGGAGAATTTGAGATGTCTATGATGGGAGAATTAACGTTCTTCCTTGGACTTCAAGTCAAACAACTTAAAGATGGTATTTTTGTCTCTCAAACTAAATACTGCAAAGAGATTCTCAAGAAGTTTGGAATGGACACTTCAAAGGAAGCTAGCAAACCCATGGGAACTTCATGCTACTTAGACAAGGATGAATCAAGTTTGGAAATTAATCAATCCATGTATAGAGGTATGATAGGTTCACTGTTATACTTAACTGCAAGTAGAGCTGATATTATGCATTTTGTTCGTGTGTGTGCTAGATTTCAAGCATGTCCAAAAGAATCTCACCTAACTGCAGTTAAACGTATTTTAAATTATTTAAAAGGAACTACTAGTTTTGGTTTATGGTATCCATCTGAAGCTTCTACTGGTTTAATAGGTTATTCTGATGCTGATTATGGTGGTGCAAAATTGATAGAAAAAGTACTAGTGGGACATGTCATTTGTTAGGATCATCATTAGTGTCTTGGCACTCTAAGAAACAAGCATGTGTTTCTTTATCCACTACTGAAGCTGAATATATTGTTGCTGGTAATTGCTGTGCTCAAATTTTATGGATGAAGCAACAACTAGAAGATTATAGTATATTTATAAATGATATTCCTTTGATGTGTGATAATACAAGTGCAATCAATCTTACTAAGAATCCAGTAATGCACTCTAGGACTAAACATATAGAAATTAGACATCATTTCTTGAGAGATCATATAAGTAAAGGAAACTGTAAAATTGAGTATGTTGATACAAAGCATCAATTAGCAAATATTTTTACTAAGCCTCTTCCCAAGGATAGATTCTATGATCTTAGAAGAGACTTAGGGATATTAGAAATAACTTAAATTCTGCTTAATTAAACAGTTTTTGGATGGTTGTAATGTTATAATCAACTATGTAGGGTATTGTAGACCCCAAATCTTGCCCGACCTGCAAATAAAGAGTAGAAGACCTCCTATTCGAAGATGGACGAAGCCTAACAAGCCACTAGGAGAGACTATTAGGCCCCATACTAGGATAGGAAGGATTTTCAGCACAAAAATAAGGTTTCTCGCCTTTAGGGGACGAGACCGCCGTCTCGCCTCATGCAAATGGCGAGACCGCCGTCTCGCCAAACAAGACGGCGGTCTCGCCACCTGTGAATGGCGAGACGGCGGTCTCGCTTTCCCAAACAGCGGTCTCGCCACCTGCATAGGACGAGACGGTGGTCTCGCTTTCCCAGACGGCGGTCTCGCCACCTGCTAAGGACGAGACAACGGTCTTGTTTGGCGAGACAGCGGTCTCGACCCTGTCAGACGAGAACGGCGGTCTTGCCACTGTCAGGCGCGAAAACCTATAAATAGGGGCTCTCCCCCCCTCATTTTCACACACCACACAGCTTTTGATCTCCCTTCTCTCTAAAACTTCTCTCTATGTAGACCCCAAATCTTGCCCGGCCTCCAAATAAAGAGTAAAAGACTTCCTATTCGAAGATGGACGAAGCCTAACAAGCCACTAGGAGAGACTATTAGGCCCCATACTAGGATAGGAATGATTTTCGGCACCAAAAATAAGTTTTCTCACCTTTTTGGGACGAGAGTGCCGTCTCGAAATCGAGACTGTCGTCTCGCCTCAGGCAAGTGGCGAGATCGCCGTCTCGTTTGACGAGACGGTGGTCTCGCCACCTGCAAATGGCGAGACGACGATCTCACTTTCCCAGACGGGAGTCTCGCCACCTGCGAAGGACGAGACGGCGGTCTCTGTCGCCGCCGTCCGTTCCGACGTCCAGGGACATCTCGAACGTTAATGCGAGCGGTCATGAAAAGATGGTTGAGACTCGCGTTTTTTGTTAAAAATATGTTCATTGCTTCCAAGGTGCTCAACGCTGAACTATCCTCTAATAGAAGCAAGGTTTTCGAAAAGGGTTCTTTTGGAGTCGCCACCAATGTTTTAACCATAAACATTGGAAAAGGAGAAAAAGGCATTGATTTTAATAAAAACCAAACTTGGCCATTATAACCAGAGTTGGGTAAGGGAGTTAGTTACGTGTGGGGAAGGTATTAGCACCCCACAACGCCCCTTTCGGGTTCCCTATGACGGATTAATTCATTTAAGTAAAGATTACAAGAAATTACGCTATTACCCTATTTTATTCGTACAGTATTTAAATATGGCTATCTACATGGTTTTATCTACATTGCATACAGAAAGCAGTAAATAAAGTAATAAAAGGGAAGAGAATTGAGAAGAACCTCCGAAGCAAGCTTTATATTATAAGTCTTTTATACAGAGGACGCTTTGCGGCAATCCTTCACTCTACAACGACTCTCCTCTCGAATAAACTCGACTCGGCTAAAATTTTCTAGAAGAATCGAATGCCGGAATACAAATTCCTTAACTGATTGTTACCTATTAAAGGCAATCAGAGAGATCATTCGAAGGAGGGAGAGAAGAAGACAAGTCTTGGAGTTGTCTGGGGTGTGGAGAATGACAAATGAGGCTCCTATTTATAGATTTCGCTGCCTGGACATCTGGGACCGCCGTCTGGGTTGGGACGGTCGTCCCAACTGCGCGTTTTGCACTAGGCCAAGCTGGGGGGAGAGTGGGACGGCTAGTTTGGGTTGGGACGGCCGTCCCACTTGAATTTTGGGGCTTGGGACGTGCGTCCCAAAGGTGAGACGTGCGTCTCACTTGTCTTTTGATGTTTGGGACGGCTGGCCCAAGTTTGGGACGGCTGTCCCAACCTGTCTTGGCCTATTTTTGCGTTCTGGGACCCCCGGGAAGCTTTCCTTTCCTTTTTCGAACGTAGATTGATGCCGATAGATGTCCGTTGAAGCTTTATCTTCATATAGGTAGTCTTCTTGGCCTTTATTAAGATTCCGGGCGAGCTTTATCTTCGTGTAGGAAGTCTCCTTAGTCTTTATTGTGTGGATGGGTGAACCCCGTCTTGTTGCGGGAGGTCTTTCTCGGTTTTTGATATGAAGCCGGGTGAACTTTATTTTCGTGTGAAGTTTCCCTAGCCTTTATTTTGAGAGGCCGGGCAAAATTAGGGGTCTACAGCTGCCCCCCCTTCCCCTGCCTAAATAATTTGTTGGTTTTAATATACCGACAAAATTATTCGGCAGGGGAAGGAGTTAACCCTTTTGCCCGGTTATCCTTCGGATGCTGCTTCTTTGCTGATCCTCCGGATGATAAATATTCTGATAGGTACCAACCCCTATCTGGTTTGAGCCTCCTTTTATAAAGCTCTGGTGAGTACTTACCCTCACCCGGTATAAGTCTGTATTTTACTAGCCTTTTGTGGGTACCTACCCCCACTAGGTATGAACCTTGTTCTACAAGGTTTTGGTGAGTACCTACCCTCACCTGGTATGAGTTCGCATTTTGCTAAACTCTTGTGGGTACTTACTTCTGAGGTGCTCAATCACTGAACTATCCTCTAATAGAAGCAAGTCTTTGCACCCGTTTTTAGTAATGCTTCTGGTGAGTATTTTTACTCTACCCGATGCATTTTGCTAAGTTTTGATGAGTATCTACCCTCATCCGGTACAAAACCTTATTTTTAAGGTTCGGTGGGTACCTACCCCCACCCGGTACGAATCCGCATTTTTGCTAGATTCCGATGAGTACTTACCCTCATCCGGTACAAACCTTATTTTTAAGGGTTTGGTGGGTACCTACCCCCACCCGTACGAATCTGCATTTTTGCTAGATTCGATGAGTACTTACCCTCATCCGGTCCGAACCCCGTTCCGCAAGGTTCCGATGGGTACCTACCCCCACCTAGTTCGAATCTCGTTTTGCAAGATTCTGATGGGTACTTACCCCCACCTAGTTCGAATCTCGTTCCGCAAGATTCGATGGGTACCTACCCCCACCCGGTCCGAACCCCGTTCCGCAAGGTTCCGATGGGTACCTACCCCCACCCGGTCCGAATCTCGTTCGCAAGATTCCGATGGGTACCTACCCCCACCCGGTCCGAATCTCGTTCTACAAGATTCCGATGGGTACCTACCCCCACCCGGTCCGAATCTCGTTCCGCAAGATTCCGATGGGTACCTACCCCCACCTGGTCCGAATCTCGTTCCGCAAGATTCCGATGGGTACCTACCCCCACCCGGTCCGAACCCCGTTCTGCAAGGCTCGATGGGTACCTACCCCCACCCGGTCCGAACCCCGTTCCGCAAGGCTCGATGGGTACCTACCCCCACCCGATCCGAATCTCGTTCGCAAGATTCCGATGGGTACCTACCCCCACCTGGTCCGAACCCCGTTCCGCAAGGTTCTAATGGGTACCTACCCCCACCCGATCCGAATCTCGTTCTGCAAGATTCTGATGGGAACCTACCCCCACCCGGTCCGAATCTCGTTCTGCAAGATTCTGATGGGTACCTACCCCCACCTGGTTCGAATCTCGTTCTGCAAGATTCTGATGGGTACCTACCCCCACCTGGTCTGAACCCCGTTCTGCAAGGTTCTCAGGATGCACTTCTTGGTAGTTAATCCTGTGGTTATGTGTTGGCGGCTTACTGTTTCTGTTCATGCGCTTGTTCCATGGGGAATAATTTTGTTTTGACTTTTCTGTTTTAGTCATCCGGTTTTTGCCGGGGATTCTTTGTTTTTTGGCTTTTTTCTTTTAGCCATCCGGTCTTGACTGGGGATTCTTGTTGATTGCCTCTTTTTAGGCGAGAATCCTTTGGGGATTTTGAATTCTCTTCTTGATTGTGCCTCTTGATTAGGCGAAGATTCATTTAGGGATTTTGTTGTGCCTCTTGATTAGGCGAATGCTTCAATAGTGGTGAAGACTTTGAGGGTTTGGATTGCCTCTTGCATAGGTTGATTTCCCATTTCTTGGGGATATTAGTTTTTTGCTTGCTTGTTGCAAGTGAAGGCTTTGTGCTTCACTATGGATATCCGTCTTTGGGCGTTATGAGCGATTAACTCCCTGTGGATATAATTTTGTAGTTTGCCTTTGTCGTAGGCTCACTTGGGTAGTTTTCTTGTTGATGATCCACTGGGGAATTATTTTCATTTCGGAGATCTGTCTTGAATTGTCCCCCTAGGGAGAAATGGTGTTTTTCGAATCCTTATTGGCTGCTGTTGTTTGAGCTGGTTTTGCCTAAGCTCTTATTTTGCTGGGGAATGGGTTTTTACCTTTTTCTCGCGATTTCTCTTTTTTTGCGATTTGGTTTTTTGCATGTGTGCTCTTTTATGCACATTGGCTTCTTCTTTGAATGAAAAGATATCTTTTTCTTTTTTCTTTTCGGTGATCCCTGGGGAATTTTCCTTTATTTCTTGGGGATCTAACTTTGATGATGGAGTCTTGGCTCTTGGCTTTGTGAAGCTTTTTATTGATCGGGGTGAAGATTTTTCTTCTTTCCTCTTTGTGGAGATTTTTCTTGATATGCTCTGTTTAGAGACATTTATTTGGCCTTTTTTTCTGTAATGGCCTCTGTTGCGGATGAAAAATTTTCTTTCTTTTCTTTTTTTTGCCCCCCGGTGATATAGAGAGCTTGACTTCGTATGATGGGCTCTTGTGTAGCCCTTGTTCTCCATTCGGGAATGAAGCGGAGATCCTTATATGAGTGTGCTTGATGACTCATGTGGTAATGAAGTTGAGTCATGAAGTAGTCTTTTTCATTTTGCCTTTGGAGTAGGCAAGGATCCTCTTGGGGATGATCAAGCCTTTCCATTGGCTTTTTTCTTCGACGTACCTTCCTTTATTGGTGTAGAAGGTTGGAGCTAGTTTTCTTGAAGCTCTTTATTCTGCTGGAATGATTTTGATTTCGCTTTTCGCGATTTTGATTTTCATTTAGAGGCTAGATTTTGGCGCCTTCTATTTTCAATCACAAGCATGGAGACTATCCTCCTTATATGCATGTTTATTATTCTTGTTTGAAGAAAATTATTTTTTCTTGATTTTGACAAAGTCGTATTATGCAACTACTTTGTGTGTGGATGTCCTAAATGCAATCTAATGTTTATTTATTTTTGATGCATTTAGAAAGTAATTGGCCTTCTCCCGTTGGCTCTTTACGAATACGTCGATGGGCTTCTCCTTTATGACCATGATGATGGGCTCATCTTTTACTCATCTCTTGGTTTTAGCCCTATCTTTTGCCTAGACCGCCCTTTGCGGGTTTTCGATCTAGCGGGCTGCCTTAATTTTTGCCTAGACTATCTTAGGGGGCTTTTGCCTTATCTTTTGCCTAGATCGTTCTTTTAAGGTTTCCGATCTAGCAGGCTACCCTAGTTTTTTCCTAATAATATCCTAGCAGGCTTTTATTCCTTTATTATTTTTATGCTTTCTCTTTTTAGATGCATGCTTGATCTTTGATTAAAAGTCTTTGCGTATATTTATGATTTATCAATAAAGAGGCATTTCCATAATATTTGGTCAAGAGAAAGGAAATGAAAAGGAATTTTATTGATAGATGAGCAAAAGTTTATTTCTTTTACACAAGAATTTCAAGAGGTATTTAGAAGAATGGGTGGTCGGGGTTGGATGTACTGTTTAGGCTTATACAGTCATGTCTATGATATCTGCCCCCTGGTTCTCCTAATTGCTTCAGTTGAGATGCCTGAGCTCAGAGTGAAGACTATGCCGACTGCTTGCTTCTAGAAGAATGTTACTTTAGCCGCCTTTTCGGTTTTCGACTAAAGTAACCATTGCTCTTAGTTAACTTTTTTTCTTTTTTTTTTTACCTCTACTTTTTGCCTAGGACGTATCCTAGCGAGGAATATGGACCCTATCTTTTGCCCAGGAATGTCCTTTGCGGATTTTCATTCCTGACGGGTCTTGAGCAATGTCTTCAAGCATAATACTTCTTCACCGCATCAGAATTGATTGGGTGTCGAAGTTCCTCTTCGTCCATATTGGTGAGGATAAGTGCCCCTCCTGAGAAAGCTCTTTTGACCACAAAGGGTCCTTCGTAATTTGCTGCCCATTTACCAATTTTATCCTTCTGGGCCGGAAGCAGTTTCTTTATCACTAGATCACCTTCTTGATAAATATGAAGGTGGACCTTTTTATCATAATCCTTTTTTATCTTCTTTTGATAGGCTTGTCCATGACATATAGCGTTCAGCCGCCATTCATCAATAAGGTTTAGCTGGTCATATCGACTTTGAACCCATTCGGCTTCTGTTAACTTTGCTTCCGTTATAATTCGCAGGGAAGGTATTTCGACCTCTATTGGCAAAACGACCTCCATTCCATATACAAGGGAGAATGGAGTAGCTCCTGTTGAGGTTCGTACAGACGTTTGATAACCATGAAGAGCAAAAGGTAACATTTCATGCCAATCCCTATAGGTTTTAACCATCTTTTGAACAATCTTCTTGATGATTTTATTAGCTGCTTCTACTGCGCCATTCATTTTGGGTCGATAGGGAGAGGAATTATGGTGTTGAATTTTGAAATCTTGACATAATTCCTCCATCATCTTATTGTTCAAGTTGGTTCCATTATCAGTAATAAGACGATGTGGGATGCCATATCGACATATGATATTTTTCTTAACAAAGGTGACTACTACCTTTTTAGTCACATGTGCATAAGATGCAGCTTCTACCCACTTGGTGAAGTAGTCGATAGCCACCAGAATGAATCGATGGCCATTGGATGCCTTAGGCTCAATAGGTCCGATAACATCCATGCCCAACATAGCAAATGGCCAAGGGATAGCCATAACATTGAGAGGTACCGGTGGAACATGTACATTGTCCGCATGTACTTGACATTTGTGACATTTTCTAGCATACTGATGACAGTCCTTTTCCATTGTGGA
Organism: Sphenostylis stenocarpa; assembly: GCA_963425845.1. Lineage (NCBI taxonomy): Eukaryota > Viridiplantae > Streptophyta > Magnoliopsida > Fabales > Fabaceae > Sphenostylis > Sphenostylis stenocarpa. The sequence continues at coordinate 42,508,626 of OY731402.1, read as the reverse complement.
CCAAAAGTATCCTGCCCTGAGGATTTTCCTAGCCATGATATGCCCTGGTGCATGAGTCCCGAAGGTTCCTTCATGTATTTCTTTAATCAATTTCTATGCTTCTTCAAGATTTACACACCTTAATAAAGTGGAATCAAAATTCTTTTTATAAAGGGTTTCTCCTATTAACATAAACCCTATGGCCCTTTTCCGAATGATCCTTTTGTCATTGTCACTGATTCCCTCGGGGTATTCGCCCTTTGTCAGGTATCGCCTTATGTCTTGATACCAAGGGGTTTTATCTTTTTCATTGTCTACCATCATACAAAAGGCTTGTTTATCGTGCCTTTTGACTTGGATGATGGGCATCTCATGTTCTTGTCCTAATGCGAACATGGATGATAATGTTTCCAATGCATCTGCAATCTGGTTATCCTCCCGAGGGATGTACTCAAAATTGATGTTTTCCATTTTTGAAGTCATATTACGGATATGCTCCAGATAAGGGATTAACTTGGAATTTCTAGTTTCCCATTCACCCTTGAGCTGGTAAATAACAAGGGATGAGTCACCGAATACTTTGAGTTTAGTCACTCCATGATCCAAAGCTGCTTGAATACCTAGAGCACAGGCTTCGTATTCCGCCATATTGTTCGTGCAATCAAAGTTTAGTCTGGCTGTTACTAGGATATACTTCTTTTCAGGAGATATTAAAATAGCTCTGATCCCATGTCCCAATAAGTTTGAAGCTCCATCGAAAAACATGATCCACTTATTATTTTCAAGCTCTTCATGTTGGATGTGCATTATGTGCTCATCCGGAAAATCATCTTGGAGGGATTGATATTCGTCGCTTGGCCCATGTGCCGATATTCTCGCTAAAGGACTCGCCTTTGATAGCTTTCTCGAGTGACATGAACAATGTCGAATTCCGAGAGGAGTACCTGCCATCCGGCTATCCTTTCGATCAAGACGGGTTTTTCAAACAGGTATTTGATTGGGTCCATTTTAGAAATCAACCAAGTTGTGTGTCTGACCATATATTGTCGAAGGCGCTGAGTTGCCCACACCAATGCACAACATGTTTTTTCGAGTGGTGTATAACGGGTCTCATAGTTTAGAAATTTCTTACTGAGGTAATATATGGCTTGTTCTTTCTTACCCGTATCATCTTGTTGACCGAGCACACATCCCATGGACTCATAGAGTACTGAAAGGTAAAGAATCAGGGGCTTTCCTTCCACAGGTGGTACCAATACTGGGGGATTGGTTAGACATATTTTGATTTTTTCGAAAGCTTGTTGACATTCGTCATCCCAAACTTTCGGTTGGTTTTTACGCAATAACTTGAAGATGGGCGTACACTTGTCCATTGATTGCGCGATGAACCGTGCGATGTAGTTTATTCGGCCCAAGAACCCTCTGACTTCTTTCTCTGTTCTTGGTGGGGGCATTTCTACGATTGCCTTTGTTTTATCAGGATCTACCTCAATTCCTTTTTTACTAACAATAAACCCAAGGAGTTTTCCTGATCGTACTCCGAATGTGCATTTAGCCGGATTAAGCTTGATCTGGTATTTTCGAAGTCGATTGAATAACTTCTTTAAGTATTGGAGGTGATCTATTTCGTTTTTGGACTTGGCAATCATATCATCCACATATACTTCGATTTCTTTGTGGATCATATCATGAAATAGCGTGACCATAGCCCTTTGATAAGTGGCCCCTGCGTTCTTGAGTCCAAAAGGCATTACTCTATAACAGAATGTACCCCACGGTGTAATGAAGGAAGTTTTTTCTCTATCTTCAACAGCCAATTTAATTTGGTTATACCCTGCGTATCCATCCATGAAAGAATAGAGAGTATTTGTAGCGGTATGATCTACCAGCATATCAATATGTGGCAAGGGAAAATCATCTTTTGGACTTGCACGATTTAAATCCCTATAATCTACGCATACTCTGATTTTTCCATTTTTCTTTATAATTGGCACGATGTTTGCCAACCATTCAGGGTATTTTGAAACAATTAGGAAATTGGCATCCAACTTCTTTTCTACTTCTTCCTTAATTTTTAAGGACCATTCTGGCTTTACTCTTCTGAGTTTCTGCTTAACTGGCCGAAATCCCTCTTTTAGCGGTAATATGTGCTCCACTATACTTTTATCGATTCTGGGCATATCATGGTAGGACCATGCAAACACATCCACATACTCTCTTAGTAATTGTATTAGTTTTTCCCTGACATCATCGTTAATTTGGGTTCCAATATTTACTTCTTTCTTATTATCTTCTTGTCCCAAATTGATGGCCTCAGTTTTTTCCTGATGGGGCTGTATTGATTGAGCTTCTTTTTCTAGCAGTCTTTGCATGTCCGGGGAAATGGTCCCCTCCTCACTGTCCGACTCAATCCATTCGTCTTTAGCTTTCGGATCTTCCAGGGAGTTTTCAATCACGTACATGACTCGTTATGGTTATGCTTTGTTTTAGATTTCTTTATTAAATGTGTAAGAGGGAAAAGAATAACAGAGAATATGAATATTATGAAAAAAATGCCTCATTGTATTGATAGAAAGAAAATATTTACAAAGCCCTCATTAACAAAAAATCTCGTGATCATGGGCAGGGATCACGAGGAGTACATCGGAAGCTTTTTGATATATTTTGATATATTTTTTATTACATTTTTAGAGATGGTAAAAATGATGAGCCCTAAATTGCTGGTCCTCCTTATCCCGTCTTTCATTCGGGCTTTGATAAGGGCTGGTCATCCACTTTTGGAGTTGACGCGTCGAAAGTAATCCATCCTGCGTCTATTAAATCTTGGACCTTATGCTTTAAGGCCATACAGTTATCTACAGAATGTCCCGGAGCGTCTGAATGATAATTGCATTTTTCATTTGGCTTATACCATTCTGGATATGGTGGCTCCATTTTCTTGGGAGGGACGCGCACTAGGAGTTTGGCATCCAATAATTTTAGCAGCAGGCTTCCATAGGAAGTAGGTATTGGGGTGAACTTCCTTTCCGGCCTGCGTGACTTGGTCTGCTACGAGGAGGACGAAGGAGTGACGAAGTTGATAGCATTCACGTCTCCTTCCTTCTTCTTTCCAAAGTTCTTTTTAAAGTTTTGAGTAGAGGAATTGGAGGAGGTTTGTTGTACAATTCTTCCACTTTTCAGACCTTGCTCTACTCTTTCTCCTATAATGACTACATCCGCAAAGAGTGTTGATGTGTTCCCTATCATTTTGTCGTAATAGGGACCAGTCAGAGAATTGATGAACATGGAGGTAGTTTCCTTGTCGGACAGAGGAGGTTCCACTTGTGCTGCCAATTCCCTCCATCTTTGAGCATATGCCTTAAAAGATTCGTCGTTTTTCTTGCTTAGTAGTTGTAGATCTGCTCTTTCAGGGGTCAGATCAATATTGTATTTATAGCGACGAAGAAAAGCATCCGCCAGATGCCTCCAGGTTTGGATTTGCCCTCCTTCCAATTGCATATACCAATTTAGGGCTGATTCAGCTAAGCTTTCCTGAAAGCAATGGATCAGGAGTTTTTCATTGTCAGCATATGCAGTCATCTTACGGCAGTACATTGTAAGATGGCTTTTGGGGCAGGTCATTCCCATGTATTTTGGGAAGTCTGGAGTTTTGAACTTGTTAGGGAATTGGATATTTTTGACGAGGCACATATCAGTTGTCTCTTTAACATCAAAATTATGCCCTTCCATGGCTCTCAATCTCTTTTCGAGGGCAGTCAGTTGTTGTTTTGATACTTCCGGAGCATGAATATGCACTGCCCTTGTATCAGATTGGGCTTGTTCATCATTGGGTCCCTCTTCCTCTTCTTGGTGAGAGGCTTGTCCACTTTGAGGACCCTCTTTATGGAGATTCTGCTGACGCATCATTTCTAACATCTGTGCCATTTGTTCTTTTAGCGTATTAAGCTCAGTAGTGAGCTTTCGATTTTGTTCCTCCAGCATGTTCCATCTTCTTGGCTTTCTCGAGCACGAGTGAGGACGAGCGTAAGACCAGCCACATTCTAAATGATTTTAACAATTTTTATTATAGCTTTTTAAATGATTGGTGTATCCTGGAATGAATGTGTTTATGTATGAGAGATGATGTTTATGCATACCTTTCTTAGTGCATTTATTTTCTCTCTTAATTTTGCCACTTATTGGATGATGTGGTATGAATGATACGACTTTGCCAAGAATCTTTTATTATAAAAAAAGTTTTATTGGTTTAAAGTTGTTTTTTTATATTTTTTATGACCCTTTATCTCTTCTGTCGGTCAATGTGGCTACTTAGCTTACAAAGAACCCGAAACCAGGCTAGCTTAATCGAAGACTCGTCCGAGATAAAGGTCTTTTATCTTATCACTTTTTGTGATTTTTAGGGTTTTTCATTTTTTTGTTTGTTGTATGATTACCCTATGCTAATGCATCAATACAAATGCAAGCAAACGTATGCACACATAATTCATACATCCACGAGCGAGCCATGCTTATTTAATCACGAGGTAGGGTTTTCCTGCAGAAACGTGCTTGGTTTAGGCGGTTCTAACTGTTCTCACCAAGGCCAAAGGTCCCCAAGGTGCCCCCATTATAGGGACCTCTCAATCTCTCAGTCCTCGGGTCATGCACAGAACTCCGTGTCGACATCCTTAGACCAAAAGAAGAGAGTTATCACCTTGAGTTGGTGGTTTCCGACAACGGTTGTAGCCCCGTGTGCCAACAAGCTGGTCGTATCCGCCACCCACTCCCTATAGGTATTCACTCTTGCCCCCGGTATAGAGGGACTCGTTGTGTGCAAGGGTTTTTGTGTGCGCTTTATATTTCGGACAATTTGCGTAAGTAATCATACAGCAGTTATTAAAGCCATACAATAAAAATACAGAAAAGGGTAAAGGCGTAATTTTAAATCTTTACTTAGTTAGAATTTATCCGTCACTAAATGGGATCAACTCTCTAGCTTCCCCAGTGGAGTCGTCATCTGTCACCGCCGTCCGTTCCGACGTCCAGGGACATCTCGAACGTTAATGCGAGCGGTCGCGAAAAGATGGTTGAGACTCGCGTTTTTTGTTAAAAATATGTTCATTGCTTCCAAGGCGCTCAACGCTGAACTATCCTCTAATAGAAGCAAGGTTTTCGAAAAGGGTTCTTTTGGAGTCGCCACCAATGTTTTAACCATAAACATTGGAAAAGGAGAAAAAGGCATTAATTTTAATAAAAACCAAACTTGGCCATTATAACCAGAGTTGGGTAAGGGAGTTAGTTACGTGTGGGGAAGGTATTAGCACCCCACAACGCCCCTTTCGGGTTCCCTATGACGGATTAATTCATTTAAGTAAAGATTACAAGAAATTACACTATTACCCTATTTTATTCGTACAGTATTTAAATATGGCTATCTACATGGTTTTATCTACATTGCATACAGAAAGTAGTAAATAAAGCAATAAAAGGGAAGAGAATTGAGAAGAACCTCCGAAGCAAGCTTTATATTATAAGTCTTTTATATAGAGGACGCTTTGCGGCAATCCTTCACTCTACAACAACTCTCCTCTCGAATAAACTTGACTCGGCTAAAATTTTCTAGAAGAATCGAATGCTGGAATACAAATTCCTTAACTGATTGTTACCTATTAAAGGCAATAAGAGAGATCATTCGAAGGAGGGAGAGAAGAAGACAAGTCTTGGAGTTGTCTGGGGTGTGGAGAATGACAAATGAGGCTCCTATTTATAGATTTCGCTGCCTGGACATCTGGGACGGCCGTCTGGGTTGGGACGGTCGTCCCAACTGCGCGTTTTGCACTAGGCCAAGCTGGGGGGAGAGTGGGACGGCTAGTTTGGGTTGGGACGGCCGTCCCACTTGAATTTTGGGGCTTGGGATGTGCGTCGCAAAGGTGAGACGTGCGTCTCACTTGTCTTTTGATGTTTGGGACGGCTGGCCCAAGTTTGGGACGGCTGTCCCAACCTGTCTTGGCCTGTTTTCGCGTTCTGGGACCCCCGGGAAGCTTTCCTTTCCTTTTTCGGACGTAGATTGATGCCGATAGATGTCCGTTGAAGCTTTATCTTCATATAGGTAGTCTTCTTGGCCTTTATTAAGATTCTGGGTGAGCTTTATCTTCGTGTAGGAAGTCTCCTTAGTCTTTATTGTGTGGATGGGTGAACCCCGTCTTGTTGCGGGAGGTCTTTCTCGGTTTTTGATATGAAGCTGGGTGAACTTTATATTTTGTGTGAAGTTTCCCTAGCCTTTATTTTGAGAGGCCGGGCAAAATTAGGGGTCTATAGTCTCGTTTGGCGAGATGGCGGTCTAGCCACCTGCGCAGGACGAGACGACGGTCTCGTTTGGCGAGACGGCAGTCTCGACCCTGTCAGACGAGAACGGCGGTCTCGCCACTGCCAGGCGCGAAAAACCTATAAATAGGGGTCCTCCCCCCCCTCATTTCCAGACACCACACAGCTTTTTGCTCTCCCTTCTCTCTAAAACTTCTCTCTAGATTCCCTCCGACGCATTTCCTGAGCTTCTGAGTGCTTTTGTGAGCTTTTTTCGACGTCTAGAAGAGTTTCCAGCGTCGTGTAAAGTGAAGGGCTGCCAAAAAGCACCCATTTGTTTTAAAGAATATAAAAAGAAAAGCTTGCTTTGGAGGTTTAGATTCTTCCTCTCTCCTTTTATCGCTTTAAATTTAAATTATGCAATAGATTAGGGCCATGTAGTCATAATTTTTAATTCCGCAAAATAAAAAGGGCAAAAGCGTATTTTCCCGGTTTATTTATTAACTAAATAGTTGGCCTGTCATAGGGAACCAGAAAGGGGCGTAGTAAAGGAACTAATACTTCCTTTACACGTAACTAACTCCCTTACCCAACTCTGGTTCTAATGACCAAAGTTGGTTTTCGAAAACCAACGCCTTTTAAAACCCCTTTTCCGATGTTTTCTGTAAAAATATCGGTGGCGACTCCACAGAACCCTTCAAAAAATTAGTCCTTGGGTTAGCCCGATTATCGGACAACCCAAGGACGCCCTTTCGAAAACCTCGCCCCTAGGTTAGCCCGGTTATCGGACAACCTAAAGGCGTTGTAACCACCCATAAAAAAACGCAAAACACAAGAGGGTCAAAACCATCGCGTCGCTCCGACCGTGTCTCTCTTTTGAGACGGCGGCGACACTTTGAATCCCTCCGACGCATTTCCGGAGCTTCTGAGTGCCTTGGTGAGCGTTTTTCAACGGCTAGAAAATTTTCCAGCACTGTGTAGAGTGAAGGGCTGCCAAAAAGCACCCATTTCTGTTAAAGAAATAAAAAGAAAGCTTGCTTCGGAGGTTTAAATTCTCCCTCTCTACTTTTACTTCTTTAATTTTGAATTATGCAATAGATTAGGGCCATGTAGTCATAATTTTAAATTCCGCAAAATAAAAAGGGCAAAAGCGTATTTTTCCAGTTTATTTATTAACAAAATAGCTGGCCTGTCATAGGGAACCCGAAAGGGGCGTAGTAAAGGAACTAATACTTCCTTTACACGTAACTAACTCCCTTACCCAACTCTGGTTCTAATGACCAAAGTTGATTTTCGAAAACCAACGCCTTTTAAACTCCTTTTCCGATGTTTCCAGTAAAAACATCGGTGGCGACTCCACAAAACCCTTCAAAATTAGTCCTTGGGTTAGCCCGGTTATTGGACAACACAAGGACGACCTTTCAAAAACCTCGCCCCTAGGTTAGCCCGGTTATCGGACAACCTAAAGGCGTTGTAACCACCCATAAAAAACGCGAAAACAAGAGGGTCGAAACCATCGCGTCGCTCCGACCGCCTCTCTCTTTTTTTATGGCGGCGACAGATGGCGACTCCACTGGGGAAGCCTCGAGAGTTGATCCCATTCAGTGATGGGCCGGCTTAAAAATAAATAAACCAAGAAAATAATGCTTTTTCCCTTAACTTGTATTATAACATGTTTTACGGTTTGGCTTTAATAACTGTTGCTTGTTTATACTTACGCAATTGTGTGAATACAAACTGTACACAAACCCTTGCACACTATAGTTCCCTCTATACCCGGGGGCAAGTGAGAAATCCATAGGGAGTGGGTGGCAGGTACAGTTCGCTGTAGTGAGGGCCTTGAGCCCACCAGTGTGATCGGAAACCACCACTCAAGGTGATAACCTTCCTCTTTTGGCAACAAGACTAACTATGGCCTTAGTGCTAAGCATGGTCAGACGGCTGGAGAGTGGGGACCCTATAATGGGGGCACCTTGGGGGCCTTAGCCTGGTGAGAACAGTTAGAACATACCTTCGCCAATGCACTTTTCTGCAGGAAAATCCTACCTCGTGATTAAAACGACTTCTCGCCTGCTCGTGGATGATCGAATTGTGTGTGCATATGTTTGTTGCATTTGTCCGTTGCATAGCATAATCAAACAACAGAAAAATCACAAAAATAATAATAATAATAATAATAATAATAATAATAATATTTTTCAATAAACACCCTTATCTCTGATAGTCCGCCTTTTAGCTAGCCTGGTTTCGGGTTCTTTGTAAGCTAAGTAGCCACGCAGTCCGACAAAAGAGATAAGGGACGCTAAATATTTTTTGCATAAAGCCACATTTTATCTCGGACAATCTGCCTTTTAGCTAGCCTGGTTTCAGGTTCTTTGCAAGCTAAGTAGTCACGCAGTTCCGACAGAAGAGATAAAAGGCTAAAAAATAAAAATAAATAAAATAATAATAAAAAAATCAAAACATTTATAAAATAATTTTGACAAAGTCGTATCATTCATATTACATCATGTCATAAGTGGAAAAACCAAGAGAGAAAAATAAGTGCGTAAGGAAAGTATGCATACGCATCATTTTAATAAACCCTTAAAAAATGGGTCTTAGAGGCATTTTTTGGGAAAATTATTGGGCCAAATCCCCCTTGGGGATTTGCAACTTGGTTCTTCACCCTTTTCTCTTCGTTTTGACATGTTGTGTGTCCAAATTGGACAACCCAGTCAAAAGTTATGCCACTTTGAACATCTACCGCCCTTTTGTACTGGTGCATGCATAAATACATTCATTCTAAGGAGCACAAGATATCCCTAGGATAATGGCGAAAGAGGCCCCAAGCACATTTGTGACCTTTGCGACAAGGAAGGGACAAGTGTACTAAGGTGTGATGATGACCCCCATTATACTTGTCAAGTCTGTGATGGGGAAGGAACCATTATACCAAGGTGGGTATGATACCCCGCAAAGCATAAGCTTTAAGGAGGATACCTAAGCCATTATCTTCAGGAATATTCATCTCATAAATCATTCCTTTTAAACAATAAAAAAATTTTGCATTCTAGAAAGCGGCTGGTATTCTTCATGCCCTCATCCGCATAAAAAAAAACACAAAAATCCCAAACACTATCATACATCATGTTAGAAAATAAAACATGATAATGTTTAGGAAAAAACAAACACTTGCATACATGCATCCACCAAACTTCATCCTCATAACATGCATCTAATAATAGACAATCGAAGAAGTGGACATTCCTCAATACCATGAAAAGAGGATTAGGGCATTCGCATGCCACGCACGGGAAGTCAAAAAAGAAAATAAATAGAAATATTTACCCGCCTATGGGTTCATTTAGGCTTCTCCGCTTTCAAAAAAAATGTACTTCGAAACATTGCATTGAGGAATGTATACTTTCTGGATGAAATAAATAAAATTGTTTGTTTTCATCATCTCTTCAAACGTCTATTGCATTCATAAATTGCATTCATTCTCACTTTAATAATAATAAGATAATAAAAAGAAAGGATTAGTCGATGTGCTTTCCACGAATCGAAGTAGGGTGAAGAGCAAACCTTTTGTCGTCAAGTTATCTCCAACGGTTGATCTGCCTAAGAAGGATAATAAGCCTCAACCGTTGGTCATCTGAGTAAATAAGGAAGAGGGGGCAAGGATGCCATTATATTTTGTTCACGCCTCAAATCGAATAAGGTGGTACCGTGGAGATGCGCAAAAACACCACCCATTAACAAGGATATCTCCAGCATAGCTGGCATTGGGGGAAAATTGTTGAACATTCAAGGACTTGATGTTGCAAATAATGATCATGAAGAATGTTGATTTTGATGATGATCCAAGAGCTTAAAGACTTAGAGTATTGAAGATTGAAGATTGATGATTTCTGTATTGTAATAACTCTGTTTTAGTTTGATTGAGTCTGTAATTATAGAATCTAAGATAGCCGGTACATAGTCTGTAACTTAGAAGCTTCAAAATGCTCAAATTTATCATGCAGGCTCGGCTTTAATCGATTATATAGGTAAATAATCGATTAAAACAGTGAGAAAACCACCTTCTATACAAAGTCACTATTTTAATCGATTAAACAGCAAAATAATCGATTATTTTGTACTGTTCCGTACAGATAATCGATTATTTCACCAAATAATCTATTAATCCAGAGAGGTTTGGGTTCTGTCGTATTTGGCTCTGTTTTAATCGATTATCATTCCAAATAATCGATTATTTCAGTCTGTTTTTCATTTTAAATTTCAAATTAACCCTATTTTCGAAAACCCAATTACCAAGAACCCTAGTTTCGAAATCCCCAATTTCTAAACCCTAATTTCCCTACTTAAACTCTGCTTTGGCACTCAGAAAAGTAAGAACAACTCTTTCCATACAAAAGTTAAGTGTTGTGAGTGCTAGAGAACTGTTTGTTGCAAGGAAAGGGGGCTTTTGGAACCTGGTGTGGGCTAGAAGCGATAAGAATCACTAAGTGGAGTTCTTAGTGGATTGTGTGTCTGTGCCGTCTCTGGGGAAAGCTGTTCTTCATCTCTTGTGGATTTCAAGAGAGGTGTTGTCTTTACTTTATCTCTTTGATTTGTAAACTGTTTGTAACAATTTGTTCTTAGTGACAACGTTAATCCTCTTTTGAGTGATTAGCAACTGGACGTAGGGTCTTTTGATCCGAACCAGTATAAACCTACTGTGTAATCTTCTCTACTCTTCTCTATTTACATTTACGCAGTTTTTAATCGGTAAAATTTGGGGAAAATTTTGAAAACCTAATTTTTATTAAGAAACCAATTCACCCCCCCTCTTGGTTTTTGTCCGACCACGCGAACATTCCGCTGCGCGATTCTAACAAGTGGTATCAGAGCTTGCTTTGATAGTCATTCAAACTTTTCGAAAATGGCCGGACAAAATCAAACTTTTGCCGAAGGTGCGTCTATCAACAGATCCCCACTTTTTGCGGGTTAAAATTATCCTTTTTGGAAAGTACGTATGCAAATATTTTTAGAGTCTGTTGATAGAGGCGTTTGGGACGCTATTTTAAACGGTCCATTTGTTCCTAAAATTACTGAGAACGGTGTTGACGTTCCTAAACCTTTTTCTAGATGGTCTGTAGAAGAAAGTCGAAAAGCACAATTTGATGTTAGGGCTAGAAATATTATTTCATCTGCTCTAACCCTTGATGAGTTCTACAGAATTTCTATTTGTAAAAGTGCACAGGAAATGTGGGAAATGCTTAGAGTGACCCACGAAGGAACTGACGACGTCAAAAGAGCACGTAAAAATTCTTTAATCCAAGAATACGAGATGTTCCGGATGCAACCCGGCGAAACGATTTTCGACGTTCAGAAACGTTTCACTCATATCGTGAACCATCTCACCGGACTAGGTAAAATTTTTGACGTTGATGAATTAAATGTTAAAATTTTGAAATCTCTGGATAGGAAATGGCAACCAAAGGTGACGGCCATCTCGGAGTCACAAAATCTTGCCACTATGTCCATGGCGGCGTTATTTGGAAAGCTTAGGGAGCATGAGCTTGACCTTGGAAGACTAAATGAGGAAGAGGGTCAATATCAAAAGAAGAACCTAGCTTTCAAGACCGAAATTTCAAAAAGCAAAAATAAGAAAGAAGAAGAAGAAGACTCCGAAATTGATGAAGAAGAGATGAGTCTTTTTATAAAGAAGTTCACCAAGATGATGAAAGCAAAAGGAAGACATCCTTTCAAAGGTAAGGGAAAGGTAAAAGAAAATTCTTCCGTTAATATAAAATGCTTTGGTTGTGGTGAAGCAGGGCATATAAAGACCGAATGCCCAAACAAGAAAAATGATGAACACAAGGGCAAAAAGCAATTCAAGAAGAAAGCATATATTGCTTGGGATGACAAGTGATTCAAATTCAGAATCAAGCGACTCTGGAAATAGAAGCAAACAATTGCTTAATGGCAAATGACAACATTTCTTCGGATTTTGAGGTTAGTAATTCCGATTCATCCTCTAGTGAAGAAAATGACCATGATGAATTGCAAAATGCTTATAATGAGTTATTTACTGCATTTATGGATATGAAAAACGAATTTAAAGTTGTAAGGAAAAATCTAAGAAGATCCGAAAAGGAAAATGAGTCCTTAAAATTGAAAATTGCATGTTTAGAAGAAAAGGAGGTAGATAATACGAAAATTGTATGCTTAGATGAGAATAAGGACTTAGCTTGTGCAAATTGTAAAGAGCATGAATATGACATAGATATTCTTAACCATTTGCTTGACAAAGCCGAAAAAGAAATTGATGATCTTAAGAAGCATGAAATGGTAATTGCTCAAAATAATGTAAATCAAAGAGTTCCTTTGAAAAAGAGTAAACCTAAAAAGAAAAGAATATGGGTAGAAAAAGGAACTAGAGCATGTCATGTTAATAATGTATCTTGTTCTAAAGCTACTCCAAATGCATGCTTCTATTGTATGAAACAAGGTCACACTTCAAATAAGTGTAAAATTAAACATTTTGGTGTTCCTAAAGGTAAATATATTTGGGTTCCAATTGTTAAATAAATCTATTTGTATCTTGTATTTATTCAAAGAAAATGGATCATTTAGTATGTTTTAAACAGAATGATTAGGTAAAAACATTTTATCTTTTCTATTGCATGAAGGTTCTTCACTTAAAGATTTTTGCGAAAAGCCTCTAAAATTGTTTTAAACAACTAAAAACAAAGTATTTTTACAAAAACTTTCTTAAAACATGTTTTTAATCGATGCAGCTTTTGAAAGAACCAAATAAAATCACTTAGAATGTTCAAAGAAGTGTTTTTACAGTATTTTAATCGATACAACTTGTTTTTAATCGATTAAAACCATTTAGAACTCATTGTGATCGATCAGATGTTTATTATGAGCGGTCAGAATCTTTTAAATCGATTAAAAACATGTTTCAATCGATTAAAATCACTTAAAGGGTCAGGATGATCGATCAGAATCAAATTATAAGCGATCAGAATTCTTTTCAATCGATTAAAACACGTTTCAATCGATTAAAATCATTTAAAGGGTCAGGATGATCGATCAGAATGCAATTATGACCGATGAGAATCAGTTATGATCGATCAGAATTTAGTTATGACCGATCAGAACTCTTTTAATCGATTAAATCTCGTTTCAATCGATTAAAACAACTTAAAAAAATTTTCTACACTGCGTTTTAATCGATTAAAAGAAGTTTTAACAGATTAAAACTGCACTTTTAACAGATTAAAAGAATCTTTTAACAGATTAATTAAACCAGCAGTTTTGAAAATCGTCTATAAAAATAGTTTGGCTTGAACTTTTTAAACACACATTGAATATAAGTTTTCACACATCCTTTAGCAATCAATCAAGCAACTGCGGTGCAAACACTTTGGAGATCAAGGATGTGCTACTTGTTGATGATATTATTGGATCAACTGATAGTTTGTTATGTGTAGAATTTGCTAAGATTATGCAGGGAGAGTTTGAAATGTCTATGATGGGAGAATTAACATTCTTCCTTGGACTTCAAATCAAGCAACTTAAAGATGGCACTTTCATATCTCAAACTAAATACTGCAAGGAGATTCTCAAAAAGTTTGGTATGGACACCTCAAAGGAAGCCAACACACCCATGGGAACTTCATGCTATCTAGACAAGGATGAATCAGGTTTGGAAGTTAATCAAACTATGTATAGAGGTATGATAGGATCACTATTATACTTAACCGCAAGTAGACCCGATATTATGCATTCCGTCCGTGTGTGTGCTAGATTTCAGGCTTGTCCTAAAGAATCTCATCTAATTGCGAGTAAAACATGTTTTAAAATACTTAAAAGGAACTACTCGGATTTGGCTTGTGGTATCCGTCTCGATGCTTGTATTAGTTTATTAGGATATTCTGATGCTCGATTATGGTGGATGTAAAATTGATAGGAAAAGCACTAGTGGGACATGTCATTTGTTAGGTTCATCCTTAATATCATGACATTCTAAGAAACAAGCATGTGTAGCTTTATCTACCACCGAAGCTGAATATATTGCAGTTGGTAGTTGTTGTGCTCAAATTCCGTGGATGAAACAACAGTTAGAGGATTATAGTATATATTTAAATGACATACCCTTAATGTGTGATAATACGAGTGCAATTAATCTAACTAAGAATCCAATGAATGCACTCTAGGACTAAACATATTGAGATTAGACATCACTTTTTAAGAGATCATATCAAGCAAAGGAAACCGCAAAATAGAGTATGTAGACACTAAACGTCAATTAGCAGATATATTTACTAAGCCTCTACCCAAGGATAGATTCTATGATCTTAGAAGAGACTTAGGGATATTAGAAATAGCTTAAAATCTGCTTAATTTGACTGTTTCTGGATAATTGTTATGTTAAAATTCGTGGTGTAGCATGTTCATAGGTTATTATGCATATAAATCTCAAAAACTTGATATAGCCTCTGGAATAATCGATTCATCGGAAGTGATAATCGATTATTTTCCCTCAAAATGTCCAAAACAGGGTATTCTCCTCTGGAATAATCGATTATTTCGTGAAATAATCGATTAAATGCCTCAGATAATCGATTATTTGCTAGAAATAATCGATTAAAGCTGTCTGATATAGAGATAATCGATGTATTTTCTTTTGTTATTGTCTTGATGTTGTAATGGATGAATGATTATGAAATAAAATATGATGTTTCTTTCATGCTATAATTGAGGGGGAGCTTTCTCTAACTTATGCATATCTTGAGGGGGAGCTCTTATGATTAATGTTGCAGAGTTCTTTTTGATTATAATCAAAATAGGGGGAGAAAAATTTAAAGCCTATGATTCAATATTAATTTTATCTGGTATGTTTAATGTGTTTGTTAGTATGACAGATAAAACAGGTTATTACAAGGGCTTTAAAAAGATAATTTTGATCATCATCAAAAAGGGGGAGACTGTTGAACATTCAAGGACTTGATGTTGCAAATAATGATCATGAAGAATGTTGATTTTGATGATGATCCAAGAGCTTAAAGACTTAGAGTATTGAAGATTGAAGATTGATGATTTCTGTATTGTAATAACTCTGTTTTAGTTTGATTGAGTCTGTAATTATAGAATCTAAGATAGTCGGTACATAGTCTGTAACTTAGAAGCTTCAAAATGCTCAAATTTATCATGCAGGCTCGGCTTTAATCGATTATATAGGTAAATAATCGATTAAAATAGTGAGAAAACCACCTTCTATACAAAGTCACTGTGTTTAATCGATTAAACAGCAAAATAATCGATTATTTTGTACTGTTTCGTACGAGATAATCGATTATTTCACCAAATAATCGATTAATCCAGAGAGGTTTGGGTTCTGTCGTATTTGGCTTCTGTTTTAATCGATTATCACTCCAAATAATCGATTATTTCAATCTGTTTTTCATTTTAAATTTCAAATTAACCCTATTTTCGAAAACCCAATTACCAAGAACCCTAGTTTCGAAATCCCCAATTTCTAAACCCTAATTTCCCTACTTAAACTCTGCTTTGACACTCAGAAAAGTAAGAACAACTCTTTCCATACAAAAGTTAAGTGCTGTGAGTGCCAGAGAACTGTTTGTTGCAAGGAAAGGGGGCTTTTGGAACCTGGTGTGGGCTAGAAGCGATAAGAATCACTAAGTGGAGTTCTTAGTGGATTGTGTGTTGTGCCGTCTCCGGGGAAAGTCTGTTCTTCATCTCTTGTGGATTTCAAGAGAGGTGTTGTCTTTACTTTATCTCTTTGATTTGTAAACTGTTTGTAACAATTTGTTCTTAGTGACAGCGTTAATCCTCTTTTGAGTGATTAGCAACTGGACGTAGGGTCTTTTGATCCGAACCAGTATAAACCTACTGTGTAATCTTCTCTACTCTTCTCTATTTACATTTACGCAGTTTTTAATCGGTAAAATTTGGGGAAAATTTTGAAAACCTAATTTTTATTAAGAAACCAATTCACCCCCCTTCTTGGTTTTTGTCCGACCACGCGAACATTCTGCTGCGCGATTCTAACAAAAATTAGAAATGGAAGAATCTATTCCCCCAAGGAGCTGTAAGATGACGCTCCTACAAATAAAGAAAAAAATAAAAAGACCGAAAAAAAAACATAATTCAAAGAGGAAACTGAGTAGACTTTGGATTCACGACGCTAAGGCAGTTCTCTCAACGCTCCGCCAAAGAGACAAACTCACGGTAGGCGACAAGCTGGTCATGGTTCGAGCTAAAGATGACATTCAGATCAGCAAATCGTCTGCCCTACCTTGAATGGATGCGACTGAAAAGGACCTTTGAAATATCTTTTGCCAATATGAAAAGACTTCCCCAACAATATGCAGGTGACCCACATGATGAGAAAATATGGATATCGCCCAAACCAAGGGCTCATTAGAAACTCTCGAGGAATAAGGGAGCCACCAGATTTTAAAGACAATCCTTTAAAGCATTACCCTACAAAGGATCAAGCTACATGGAGAAAAGGGAAGTCTCCCCTCTGTACCTTGAATCAGATTTTCCGAAACAGAGGGGCTCAAGCGTCAAAAGCGACTTTAGTTATTAGGTGTTCTCCTTCTGATTCTTAGGGTTTGTAAATCCAATGACTATTAGAGATTACTCCTCGGGGCCAGCCCGACCCCCGAGCATTGTAGGGCACACAGTTCCCTATTAATTACAAAGAATGTCATTCTTACTATCTGCTTCTCTTCTTGCTATTAATGTCTAAACCTCATTAATAACCATGTTTAAGCAAACGTTTTTAAAAGTGCGTCAAAGTAATCAAAATGTGCCATTGACCAAAATAAAAGTCCAATCCATCACCACTGATTGACTAGAAGCACAAAATAAAGTTTTACCACGTCATAAGTAAAGTCGTGTTTCGCCAATGTTGTGCAAAAAGAAAACAAAAATCAAAAGAAGCCCATAGAAGCTAAAGGCCAAAAAGAGAGAGCAAGATGCTCGGTAGGAAACCCACCAAAGGGGGCTACGCAAAAGTTAGGGTAAACCCGCTAGGAAACCCGAACAACCATAAAGGGTAGCCTAGGAAAAAATTAGGGTTACACAAAAAAGGGAGTCCGCTAGGTTTCCAAAGCAAGAAAAAAGAAACCTAGACAAAAGTTAGGACAAAACATAACACAACATCCTAAGCTGAAAGCCCAAAGGGCAGACTAGGGAAGTCAATCAGTCATAGCGAGCGCCATAGAATAAGACGCCACTCCATAAACAAAAGTTGTTTAAACTAGCCTAAACACTCTAACCAACCTTGGCTAGCCGTGCTTACAAAAACCATTTTTTGTCAAAATAAAACAATTCTAAAACACAAGCCTTTGAATTAAATATCCTCTTCTTTCTCTTCTCTTGACCCTTACCACTACGACATTCTAGTAATTAGTAGGAAAATATGGAGATAGTAATCAATAGGAGGATCGACATCCCCAAGGAAAGGGAGGGGCGCACTGACATGGCAAGTCGCTCTACAATTAACACAATCATTCTTTGGTCATGAAAAAATCGAGACGGCAAAATTGGTACAGCCAATCATGGCGACAAAGCACATAACGTTAGAAGCTCATCAGAAGCTCAAGCACATTGGTCAATCCTTTTGAAAAATTAATTGAAATAGTATTATAGGATGCATGTCGCAAACATTGCATGCATATGATAAGCTCCTATCTCTCGAAAAAAAGAAGAGAAAGAAAAAATGAGAATAAAAAGAATAATGCCTGCTAGGAGATTCTTAGGAAAAAGTTAGGGTAGCCTGCTAGATCGAAAACGCGCAAAGGGCGGTCTAGGCAAAAGTTAGGGCATCCATAAAAAAGGAAAAAACCCGCTAAGATATCCTAGGCAAGAATTAAGGCAGCCCGCTAGACCGAAAACCCCAAAAGGGCGGTCTAGGCAAAAGATAGGGCTAAACCAAAAAATGAATAAAAGAGAGGGGTCCTTCATCATAATCATGAAAGTCCAGCAGGAGAATGCCAGTCACTTTTCCAGATGCATCAATAAAAAAGAATAGATTGCATTTAGGGCATCCACACACAAGTAGTCGCACAAAACGACTTTGTCAATGTCAAAAATGAAAGAAATAAAAATTACTTCAGACAAAAAAAAAAGAAAAAAAAGAAAAAAAAAAGAAAAGCATTCATGCATATAAGGAGACTAGCTCCATGTTTGTGATTGAAAACAGGATCACTGAGACTGAGTCTCCAAATAATGCCCTCAAGAAAATGGAGCAAGTCGTCAATCAAGCGACTCAGCAGAATAAGAGCTTTTGAAAATCAAGAGATCCAGATACCATCCTTCTACCCAGAAAAGAAGGCACAAGAAAGTAATAAGTCTCCAAACATTGCTCTCCCTCAAGAAAGAAGAGCGAATTGTCATAAGAGGCTTCCAGAAGCCAAAGCTCCAATCATCACCCAATAAAAGAGGGCACAATCATCAAGACATCATAAAAGAAAAGCCGACGGAAAGGCTTAGTCATCCCCAAGAGGATCCTTGCCTACTTCGAAGGCAAAACAAAAATACTCCTCACGGCTCAGCATTACCACTACATGAGTCATCGAGCACACTCACCCAAAGTCTCCTCCACACTTCCCAATGGAGAATAAAGGCTCCAAGAGCCCATCATCATCAACAGTCAAAAGAGTCCAATCTCCATACCATCAAGGGCTCAACAAAAAGAGAAAAAAGAAGAAAACCCTTGCATCCCCAGCGGATATCCAAAAGAAAGGGTCGTAACAGAGAAGGTCAAATAAAAATCCTCAAGTGGATCTCCTAAAAAGTCTACAAAAAGAAATAAGAAATTTTCATCCCCTAGTGGAATAAGAGCTTTACAAGGTTAGCTCGCATCAACATTAATCAAGGAGCCAGGACTCGATCCCAAGAAAAATCAGATCCCCAGGAAGTCAACTAATTCCCTGGTGGATCACTAAAGAAATAAAATGTCATCCCTAGTGAACCCCCCAAAAAGAAGGGAAAAAGCCAGCGTAATAAAAAGAGACTAAAAAGTAAAAAGGCTTACGCATTATCCCCACAAAAGCTAGATTTCAAAATCGTGATAAAAAAGAGATAAATCGCGAAAAAAAGGCGAAATCAATCCTAACTTTTAGACAATCAATAAAATCCCTAAGTGGGTCACCTTAGGGAAAATCAACGAAAGAGAAGGAATCGGAAATCCCAATGAAACAAGAGTATCAGCAAAGCCATCTCATACCAACAACATCCAACAAGGAGTCAAAACTCCATTCCCTCAGGGGGAAAATCAAAATTAGATCCCTGGGAAGGCAATCAATTCCTCGGTGGATCACCAAAAAGAGAAAGATCATCCACATATCAGCCTAGTCAGAGGCAAAACAAATGCAGCCAAAAGTCTTCACTTCCGATGAAGCATCTGCCTACTCAGAGGCATTACCAGAAACTCAATGGAGTATCTGCCTGCTCAGAGGCAGCATCAAAATCAACAAATTTTTCAATGGATATTTTCCTACTTAAGAGGCCTTACCAAGATCAACAAATCCCCAGAGGATTCCTGCCTACCTAAGAGGCACTCATCAAAAATTCGCAACAACCAGCAAAGTCAGATAACCACTACCAAAGAATCAAAATCAAAGAATCCCCAGCAACCAACAAGCTGGATGAACACCAACAGAATCTCCGGCACAGACCGGACGACCATTCCCAGAAAAAGACAAACAAAAACAAAGAAAGTACATCTCAACGATCGGCGCATGGGCCACCTGAACAGTAAGCCGCCACTACCACCAGTCCTACGCAGTGGACTGTACCAGCCTAATAGGGGGTTCATACCTATCAACCTGCGCACGCGTTGCGCCTGATCTGCGCTCGAGCTGGATCAGTAAGTCGCACTACCACCCTGATGGGGGGTTCATACCCATCTAGTCCCACACAACGGACTGCAACTACCAGCCTGATGGGGGGTTTATACCCATCAACCGAAGGATCGGCTACCGTCAGAAGGAGTATCTTGAGGTTCTACCACGTGTCCACCGAAGGGATCGGCTACCATCAGAAGGAGTATCCCGGAAGTGCACGAACACCAACATTTTCCCCAGAAGATCAGCTGCCGCAAGACGGAGCATCTGAAGGGTGACCGGGCAAGTAGGTCAACTCCTTTACCTTCCTGTCAATCTGTCTGGCTTAACAGGCCAACAACTGACTAGTCAGGTAAAGGGGGGGCAGCTATAGACCCCAAATCTTGCCCGGCCTGCAAATAAAGAGTAGAAGACCTCCTATTCGAAGATGGACGAAGCCTAACAAGCCACTAGGAGAGACTATTAGGCCCCATACTAGGATAGGAAGGATTTTCAGCACAAAAATAAGGTTTCTCGCCTTTTGGGGACGAGACCGCCGTCTCACCAAACGAGACGGCGGTCTCGCCACCTGCGAATGGTGAGACGGCGGTCTCGCTTTCCCAGACGGCGGTCTCGCCACCTGCGTAGGACGAGACGGCGGTCTCGCTTTCCCAGACGGTGGTCTCGCCACCTGCGAAGGACGAGACGGTGGTCTCGTTTGGCGAGACGAAGGTCTCGACCCTGTCAGACGAGAACGGCGGTCTCGCCACTGTCAGGCGTGAAAACCTATAAATAGGGGCTCTCCCCCCTCATTTTCACACACCACACAGCTTTTGCTCTCCCTTCTCTCTAAAACTTCTCTCTAGAATCCCTCCGACGCATTTCCGGAGCTTCTGAGTGCCTTGGTGAGCGTTTTTCAGCGTCTAGAAAAGTTTCCAGCGCTGTGTAGAGTGAAGGGCTGCCAAAAAGCACCAATTTCTGTTAAAGAAATAAAAAGAAAGCTTGCTTCGGAGGTTTAAATTCTCCCTCTCTACTTTTACTGCTTTAATTTTGAATTATGCAATAGATTAGGGCCATGTAGTCATAATTTTAAATTCCGCAAAATAAAAAGGGCAAAAGCGTATTTTTCCGGTTTATTTATTAACAAAATAGCTGGCCTGTCATAGGGACCCCGAAAGGGGCGTAGTAAAGGAACTGATACTTCCTTTACACGTAACTAACTCCCTTACCCAACTCTGGTTCTAATGACCAAAGTTGGTTTTCGAAAACCAACGCCTTTTAAACTCCTTTTCCGATGTTTCCGGTAAAAACATCGGTGGCGACTCCACAAAACCCTTCAAAATTAGTCCTTGGGTTAGCCCGGTTATCGGACAACCCAAGGACGACCTTTCGAAAACCTTGCCCCTAGGTTAGCCCGGTTATCGGACAACCTAAAGGCGTTGTAACCACCCATAAAAAACGCGAAAACAAGAGGGTCGAAACCATCGCGTCGCTCCGACCGCCTCTCTCTTTTTTTACGGCGGCGACAGGTATTAATAGATTATCATGTGTCTAAACCTAAAAAATTTGATGAACTCTCTGGAATAATCAATTATTTGAAGTTATAATCGATTATTTGCACCTAAGATGTCCAAAATATGAAGTTACTCACTGGATTAATCGATTATTTCATCAAATAATTGATTAACTACAACTTTAATCGATTAACAACTTGATTTAATCGATTAAATGGGTGTGTTACTGGTTTACTCGATTATTTCAAGATTTAATCAATTAAACCTGATAGTTTTTGTTTACTAGCCAAATGACCGTTTATGACCATTGGAGATGTTGTTTATAAATAGGAAACCTTCATTTCACTTCTCCACACCTCAAACTCTTGAATCCAAGCTTTCTAGCATCATTCAAGCATTCTTGCCTTCTTCTAACATCACTTGTCTTCCTAAACTCTCTTGTTATTCCTCTAATTCTAAGATGGCCTCATCTTCTCGTGCTAAAATTCCCACCAGAAGAAGATATGTACCTGCCTCTCATCCTCGTCGTAATTCTGTCGAAGGATGGATCTCTGATGATGAGGGCCGACAGGAATTTCTCACTTTTTGGAAGGAACAAGGTATTATTACTCCAAAATTCCTTATTGGTGATCAATTTATCAATAGGGGATTTAATTTTCCTAATCTTCTTGAAATTCAAGGTGTTCTCCCTTTTATTCAAATGCAAGGTACATACTATCCTGACTTAGTTAGGGTAGTTTACTCTCGCTTCAAATTTAGAGATCAAATAGCTACCTCTCGTGTAAAGGGGGTAACCATTATTATTGATGACGATATATGGGAAAACGTTGCACATTTTCCTATAAGAGATTATGCTATTAACATTTTTGCGGAGTTAGATGACTTTGACAGGATCATGGCTTATCGTTCTTTTCTTCGTAACCCTTCCATGGAGATTGGGCGTCTTCTTCTAGTCGGACCATTAAAGAAGGAAGAAAGCCTACTCCTGCATCTACTCGTCTGGATCTTATGTCCTCGGGCAACCAACTATGCCCAATGCTCTTCAATAGATCTTCGTATTAGTCATGCAATAATGAATAATGAGCCAATAGATTGGGGCAGCCTTGTCACAATGACTATACTGAAGGCCAAACGTCATCCAACTTTCAAAATCCCCTATGCTCTCCTTATCTCTCACATTCTAGAGTACAAAGGAGTGAATTTTGAAGGGGAACAAACAGTACGAACGACAAACTTAAACCGAATGCTGGACAGCACATTAACCCAACTTCAAATGGTGCGTGTCAATAATATTTATGTTCACAAGGATGACGTTCCGAACATAGATGCAGATGATGAAGATTTTGACGAAGAAATGCCTCCTGCTGCTGAGTTTCCCTCTGAACAAATTCATAATGCTGGAACATCTTCTGCTCCTCCTGAAACCCGTCAATCTGTGGAAGACATGTTCTTTGATATGAACCAGAGGATGCATGCATTCTTCACTCTATTTGGAGTACGGCATGAGGAAATCA
Source organism: Sphenostylis stenocarpa (assembly GCA_963425845.1). Lineage (NCBI taxonomy): Eukaryota > Viridiplantae > Streptophyta > Magnoliopsida > Fabales > Fabaceae > Sphenostylis > Sphenostylis stenocarpa. The sequence continues at coordinate 42,485,499 of OY731402.1, read as the reverse complement.
TTCGTCGTATCTCTGACGTAGATGATAAAGTGTATCACTTAGAGAATAAATTTGATGCTCACTTTAATAACGATAGTGAAGAGTTTTAATATTGTTTTCATATCTTCTTGTTTTGTAAATTATTTTCATTTATGAAATAAAATTTGTATTTTTTCTTTGTTTGAGGGGGAGTTATTTCCAAATTATGCATATTTTGAGGGGAAGCTCTTAATTTTTTTATCATAATCAAAATAGGGGAGAAATATTTAAAGCATCTTATGATTGAATTTAAATATTATCTGGTATGTTTAATGTTTTTGTTAGTGTGACAGATAAAACAGGTTATTACAGGGCTTTAAAAGAAAATTTTGATCATCATAAAAAAGGGAGAGATTGTTGAAACATACAAGGACATGAATGTTGAACTTACATGGACATGAAGCTTGTTGATTTTGATGATGATTCAAGAACAATGGACTTAGAGAGTTGAAGACTTGTATTCTTGTGTAATAACTTTGTTTTGATGATTTTGAGTCTGTAATATTAGAGTCTAAGATAGCCAGCACATAGTCTACTCTTTAGAAGCTTCAAAAACTCATTTTTATCAAAAACACACTGGTTTAATCGATTAAAAGACAGGATAATCGATTATTACAGAGAGAAAAACTATTTTCTGTATCAGCTCTCTGGAAAAATCGATTAACAGCTGAAATAATTGATTAACAAGTCTGTTAATCGATTAACAGCCTAAATAATCGATTAACTGACGTGGTTATGGGTTCCTGTTGATTTTGGCTCTGTAATAATCGATTAACACTCAAGATAATCGATTATTTTAGTCATATATGCATTTTAAACTTCAAAAGTGGACCAAGTTTCAAAAACCCTAGTCCCAATACACTAGTTTTCGAAAATCCCCAATTCCCAAACCCTAATCTGTCTACTTAAGGTTCTCTAAGGCTCTCTGCAAATTGAACAACCTTTTTCAAACAAAAGTTGAGAGCTATGACTGCCAGAGAACTATTTGTTGGAGGAAAAAGGGGCTCTTGGAACCTAGTGTGGGCTAGAAGCGATAAGAATCACTAAGTGGGTTTTCTTGGTGGATTGTGTGTTGTGTCGTCTCTAGGGAAAGTTGTTCTTCATCTCTTGTGTGACTCAAGAGAGGTGTTTTCGTTACCTTATCTTTCCAACTGTTATCTGTTTGTAAAAACTTGATTATAGTGACAGCGTTAATCCTCTGTTTGAGTCATTAGCAACTAGACGTAGGGTCTTTTGATCCGAACCAGTATAAATCTTCTGTGTAAGACTCTATCCTTACTCTATTTACGTTTACACAACATTTTAATCGGTAAAATTTGGGGAAAATTTTTAAACCCTAATTTTTATTAAGAAACCAATTCACCCCCCCCCCTCTTGGTTTTTTTCCGTACACGCAAATATTTCGCTGCGCGATTCTAACATATGATACCATATTGCTTGCAATAAACATCAAAGGGCCCCCAATACTCACCACCATTATCACTACGAATGTATTTCAACTTCTTACCTGATTGCCTCTCAACCAAAGCATGAAATTCTTTGAACTTTTCATGTATTGGATCATTTCTTTGTAGTGCATAAACCAATAGCTTCTTGGAATAATCATCAATAAAAGTAACAAAGTAAAGTGTACCACTAAACGACTTTACCTTCAATGGGCCACAAACATCAAAATGCACAAATTCAAGCAACTCTGGCTTTCCTCAGGGAGGATGCTTCTTAAAGGATACTCTGATTTGTTTATCAGTCATGCAATGAGAACATTTCTCAAACTCTGCACTCTTCAATCCCAAAAGTATATCCTTTTTAGCTAAGAAATTAAGTCTTTTTTCACTTATATGATCAAGCCTTTGATTTAGCAACCAAAGCTTTAGTTTAATATAATTTAGAATTTTTCTCCCCTCTAATCATGACCAAGTTACCTTGAGTGAGCTTCCATTTTCAAGAACCAAAGTCTTTATTATAACCACAATCATCAAGCAAATGCACATATATCATATCAAAACGCACATCTACAGTATGTTGGTTTACAAGCTAACATCACCAACACCAACAACCTTTGACACACCATTATTACCTATCTTCAACACTTGAAAATCACCAGAAGTGTAAGATGTGAACAACTCCTTCCTCGGTGTAACATACAGTGTAGCACCATTATCAATTATCCACATGCTCTCATTAGATACAAGATTAATAGATTCATAGTCACGAAGAAAAATAATATCACCAGTTTAGTAGTAGTAACACGATCATCATCATGATCATTCTCTTTCTCATTGCCCTTCTTACCTTTGTTATCATTTTTCCACTTAAAATAACATCTTTGGTTGTTTCCAATTTTATTACAACAATGACACTCCATATTATTGTATATTGTCTTGGACTTGCTCCTACTCTTGTTTCTACCATCCTTCGGTTCCTTTTTCTGACTTCCCCCCTATTTTCAATGGTAAGCACCTTAAACTAAGATGAAGAACCATGTGTTTTCCTTCTCATCACTTCATTAACAACACCACTCTTTACCATTTGGAAAGAAACAATGTCATTAGGGGCTAAGTTTGTAATTGATACCCAAAACTTCATCAAAATTTATACCCATTCATGACACTTGATCTAGTAACCCTTGAAACTCATTAAAGTGATATGAAATGGAAAAACTCTCCTTATACCTTAAATTCATCAAGCAGTTCAACAAATACAATTTATTATTGCCTGACTTAGAAGCATACAAGGACTCAATTTTCTCCCACAAAGTTCTAGCATGTGTGATGGGGACATGACCATGAGAAAGGGAAATGATCCACTTGAAGGACTTGGAGGACCTATGACAAGGGCTAGAGCAAGGGAAACAAAGGAAGCTCTTCAACAAGTGTTGTCCATATTATTTGAATTCAAGCCCACATTTCAAGGAGAAAAGACCAAAGTTGTGAATTGCATCATGGCCCAAATGGAGGAGGACTAATGTGTCACTTTGTTTCAGTCTTTAAGTTTGTTTAAATAATGGTCCAATCATTTGTAAAATTGGCTGCCAAATTATGTTTTTGGTTAATCAATTAATGGACTTTAATTTTGTTTTGTTTCAAGTTGTAATAAGGACCCAATTGGAAACTTAGGAAGCATCAGCCTTTGGAAGACCAAGATGGTGCATAGCTGATTGACTTTCGGTTGCCACAATTTCATTTATAATCAGCATTAAGTAGTTTTTAATTCCTAGGTTAATGAATCGTTATTAGCATTTTTTTTGTCTCGATTAAGTAGTTTTCAATTCCTATATTAATGGATCATTATTAGGATTTATTTTCCTTTATTGAGTCTTTGTAACTCTGATGACAAAAGCTTTTTATATAAGTTAAACCATTTTTATAAAAAAAAAAAACAAGTTGAGTTTTATTCAGAAATATTAAGATATTAACTCTTTTATCTTAGTTAGAGTGATTCTCCTAAATTCTTGAATGATTCAAGAACCCTTGGTTGTATCAAAGGACTTTCATATCCTTTGCGAGTTTCCTCCCTTGGGAAGAGTGATTCTTTTCTTCGACCTTTAACATTCACCTCTTGTCCTTTCTTCACTAGAGACCAAAAATCTCAATTCTGCCCAGATTTATTTCGTGGTCATAACTTCTATTATACTTATCCAAATTGAGTGTTTTGTGATCCTAAATTGAAATTCAGAATGAGATCTTTCACCTCATTTATGAATCACTTCAATAAAAACTTTATAGCTTGAGATATCGATGTTTCAAAAATACAGCTCTACCGTAAAAATTTCACCACTTTCTAATCCACCTTCTCACTAATTTCCTAAATTTCCTACAAGGTTCTAACCCTAAAGATCCTAAGTCAACCCTTGTGCAAATTAGGTTCATATCATTTGGTATCAGAGCTCTGATTTAAGGGTTTGAATATCAAATTGGTAACATCTTTCCTTCATTCTTTCTTTTTACCAAGTGATTATTACCTTATTTTGTTTATATTATTTGTGATTGGGCTGAATCATTGAAAAAAAAAAGAAAAATAAATTAGGCCCTTGTGAAAATTTAAAAAATAAAGTTACAGTATTTTATAATTTGGTTGAAATTGATAAAAAAATTAGGCTGAATGATTCATGCTTTTGAACAAATTGTTATAAGGCAATATATTGGTGATTTTAGACCCCTAATCTTGCCCGGCCTTGTAATAAAGACCAAAAGATCTTCTATTCGAAGATGGATGAAGCCTAAGAAGCCACTAGGAGAGACTATTAGGCCCCATACTAGGATAGGAGGGATTTTTGGCCCAAAAATAAGGATTTTCGCCTTTTAAGGTCGAGACCACCGTCTCCCCTTGCGCGAATGGCGAGACCGCCGTCTCATTTGGCAAGACGGCCGTCTCGACCTTGTCAGACGAGACGACCCGTCTCGACCTGACAGGCGCGAATCCCTATAAATAGGAGCGCCATTCCCCTCATTTCCCACAGTTCTTCCATTCTCTCTCTAGACTTTTCTCCAAATTCTCTTTCTAGAACCCCTCCGAAGCATTTTCGGAGTTTCTAAGAGTTTTCTAGAGTATTTTAGAGCGTTTTCGAGAGATTCCGGCGCTGTAAAGAGTGAAGGGCTGCCAAAAAGCACCCTATTTTTGCAAAGAACTAATAGAAAGCCCGCTTCGGAGGTTCCTACTCTCTCTCTCTACTTTACTGCTTTAATTTTAATTATGCAATAGAAACTAGGGCCATGTAGTCATAATTTTAAATTCCGCAAAATAAAGGGTAAAAGCGTATTTTTCACCGGTTTATTTATTTATCCAAAGTAGCTAGCCCATCATAGGGAACCCGAAAGGGGCGTCGTAAGGGAACTAACACTTCCCTTACACGTAACTAACTCCCTTACCCAACTCTGGTTCTAATGACCAAAGTTGGTTTTTCGAAAACCAATGCCTTTTTACTCCTTTTCCGATGTTTCCGGTAAAAACGTCGGTGGCGACTCCAAAAGAACCCTTCGAAAACTAGTTCTTGGTTTAGCCCGGTTATCGGACAATCCAAGAACACCTTTTCAAAAACCTCGCCCCTAGGTTCAGCCCGGTTATCGGACAACCTAAAGGCGTTGTACCACACCAATAAAAACGTGAAAAACGGAAAGTCAGAACCATCGCGTCGCTCCGACTGCCATTGTTTTGACGGCGGCGACAGTGATCTTGAAGGATTATTGTTAATTCTCTTGTTTACCAATTTTTCTTTTACCCCCTTTATTTTTGTGATTTGTTAGTCTTTCTTGTCTACCTAGCCTTACCGTGCACACATATTGGAGGATCGTTCTTTGTTGTGGTCATAATCTCTTGAATTACCTAAGAAACTATGGAGAATTTGAGTGAAAAGTCATATGTGTCATACACTTGAGTGAGGTTACAATATTTTTTTATTGTTGCTTTTGATCTGTTTGTTGTAATGGTAGAGGAGGATGAGACTACAAAGGGAGATTTATTGATGATTAGGCGATTATTTGGTAGCCAATTGAAGCCTATGGAAGAAACATAAAGAGAAAACATCTTTCACACTAGATGTTTAATCAATGTCAAGGTGTGCATGATGATCATAGATGGAGGTGAAAGTGATGAAGATTTTATTGAATTACTTTAGCAAAGATCTTGTTGATTTGATGAAGTCAAAAATGAAGTCAAAGGCTACTATGCTGTAGTCAAAGTTCACTTAGATAAAAGGGTAGAGTGATTAGTGGGTCTGCATCTTTACTTAGGAATAATCATTTTTATCTCTCTGCTACATGAGGTTTCTTCATTTAAAAGATTTTGCAAATGCCTCTAAAACGTGTTTAAACTGTTAAAAACAAAGTATTTTGTTAAAAGGTTTTTAAGTAACTATTTTAACTAATAGTATATGAGCTTTATCAACTAAAATGTTCTTAACACTTTTGTAACAGGTTTTTAACTGATATGTTTTCAAAATAATTGATTGTTTTCATTAGAAGGATTTTTGAAAACCTTCTGCCAGTATTTTAACTGATATAGAATTGATATAATCGATTAAAATGACTTAGAATATTTTGAAAAGTGTTCTGGCAGAATTTTAATCGATACAAACACGAAATAATCGATTAAAATAACTTGAAGTGTTTTGAAAGTTGTTCTGTCAGTATTTTAATCGATACAAATGCGAATTAATCGATTAAAACAACTAAGAGGTTTTTCCAGAATGTTTTAATCGATTAAAACAAGCACGCTATCAGTTAAATAACTTAGAAAGTTTTATGAAATCTTTTGGCAGAATTCTAATCGATTAAAATGCGTTTCAATCGATTAAAATAACTAAGTGAACTTTTTCCAAAGTGTTTTAATCGATTAAAACAGATTGTTATCAGTTAAAATCACTTAGAAAATTTTATGAGAATTTTTAGTAGTATTTTAATCGATTGAAAGACGAAACAATCGATTAAAACAATTTGAAGGATTTTTTGCAAAGAGTTTTAATTGATATAAACGTTGTCGTATCAGTTAAAACAAATCTGGAAAATAATCAAGAACATTTTAACAGATTAAAAGAAGTTTTAACATATTAAAACAAGACTTTTAACAGATTAAAAGATTATTTTAATAGATTAGATAAACCAGTAGTTTGGAAAACTTCTATATAAACAGAATTGCTTGAACCTTTTGAAATACATCTTTTGGCAATCAATCAAGCAATCATAAGTGCTACTTTGAAGAGAGAATCGCACTAGTTTTGTGAAGTTCTTTCTTGAGGCAATATTTGCATTCTTTTGGTGAAGAAACTCATTTTGCAGAGCTGCATAAACCTAGTTTGGGTGTTCTAGTTTCTTCTCTTTGTTCCATTACTTTTCTTTTCTGTATTGTGGGTGCCTGGAAGTGTGGACACTGGTTTCTGTGGCTGGAATTTGGCTGCAGGGTTGTTCAAGAACTGGAAATTGGTTCTTGGTGAAGGTTTAGGTGCAAGAACTGGAATTTTGGTTCTTGTGGTAGATTGAGTGTGTGATTGAAGTTGTAATCTGTAAAACGTTCAATCTAGTGGAACCCAACTGGAATTCATCTGGAAACTGGACGTAGCCCTAGGATTGGGTGAACCAGTATAAATCTTGGTTGTATCTTTCTAAACCTTTCTCTCTTTAATTTTGTCACTGCCTTTACTTTGATTGTTTGTTGTGTTTGATTCAAGAATTGGTCAGAATACTTAATCTTTGAAATAGATAATCTGTAAAACTCGAAAATCTTTCAAAGATCAATTCACCCCCCACCCTCTTGATCTCAGCCTACATTTCTAACATGAGGTAGTTACACCAATGTGGCTAGTGCTAGATTAGTATCAAAGCTAAATTTAGCTATTAAACCACATCTTAGACCTTATAAACTCCAATGGCTTAGTAAGGATGGAGATGTGCAACTGAGACAGCAAGTTGAAATGGATATTTTCATTGGAAAATACAATGATAAGATGCTTTGTGATGTTGTTCCTATGGAGTCCAACCACTTATTTTTGGGGAGACCGTGACAATTTGATAAAAGATTCAATCATAATGGGTTCACCAACAATGTCTCTTTCATGAATTAAGACAAGAAGATTGTGCTCAAACGTTTGAGTCCACAAGAAGTGTGTGAGGATTGTCACCGCCGTCCGTTCTGACGTCCAGGGACATCTCGAACGTTTATGCGATCGGTCGCAAAAAGATGGTTTAGACTTGTGTTTTATGTTTAAAATATGTTCATTGCTTCCGAGGTGCTCAACAACTGAACTATCCTCTAATAAAAGCAAGGTTTTCGAAAAGGGGTTCTTATGGAGTCACCACCAATGTTTTGACCGTAAACATTGGAAAACGATAAAAAGGCGTTGATTTTACTAAAAACCAAACTTGCCCATTATAACCAGAGTTAGGTAAGGGAGTTAGTTACGTGTGGGGAAGGTGTTAGCGCCCCACAACGCCCCTTTCGGGTTCCCTATGACGGATTAATTCATTTAAGTGAAGATTACAAGAAATTACGTGATTACCCTATTTTATTGCATAATATTTAAGAAATGACTATCTACATGACTTGATTTTATATTGCATACATAAAGCAATAAATAAAGTAGTAAAAGAGAAGAGAAGTGAAAAGAACCTCCATAGCAAGCTTTGTATTACGAATCTTGTGAGGATGTGTTTTGGCAATCCCTCGCTCTACAAAGACTCTCCTCTCCGAATACAATATCGACTCTACTAAATTTTATAGAAGAATCGAATGCTGCAATATAATTCCTTAACTGATTGTTACCTTTTTAAGGCAATCAGAGAGTTCATTCGAAGTAGGGAGAGAAGACAAGTACTTGGAGTTGTCTGGTGTGTGAAAAAGTGGCAAATGAGCCTCCTATTTATAGTTTTCGCAGCCTGGCAGCTTGGGACGGCCGTTCGGGGCTTGGAAATCAGGGATGAGCGTCTGGAGAGGTTGGGACGGTCGTCTGGGATTTGGGACGGCCGTCCCATTCGAATTTTGGCCTTGAGACGGTCGTCTCACCTTTGGGACGGGTGTCCCACTTGTCCATGGTTGTTTGGGACGGCCGTCTCACCTTTGGGACGACTGTCCCAACTTGTTTTCGCCAGCTTTTGTATTCTGGGACCCCCGGGAAGCTTTCCTTTCTTTATTCGGACGTCGGTTGATGCTGATAGACGTCCATTGAAGCTTTATCTTCATATAGGAAGTCTTCTTGGCCTTTATTGAGATGTCGGGCGAGCTTTATCTTGTTATAGGAAGTCTCCTTTGCCTTTATTGAGAGGCCGGGCAAAATTAGGGGTCTACAGCTGCCCCCCCTTCACCTGCCTGGCTAATTTGTTGGCCTAATATGCCGCCAAAATTAGTTGGTAGGGGAAGGAGTTAACCCCTTTTTGCCCGGTTATCCTTCAGATGCTCCTTCGCTTGAAGTTTGCTGATCCTCCGGATGATAAATATTTTTGATAGGTATTAACCCCTATCTGGTTTGAGCCTTACTTTATAAGACTCTAGTGAGTACTTACCCTCACCAGGTATGAGTTTGTATTTCACTAGACTCTTGTGGGTACCTACCCCCACTAGGTATGAATCTGCTTTTTGCTAGATTCTGAGCCATATTCCATAAGGTTCTTGTGGGTACCTACCCCCACTTGGTATGAACCTTGTTCTGCAAGGCTTTGGTGAGTACCTACCCTCACCTGGTACGAGTTTGCATTTTGTTAAACTTTTGTGGGTACTTACTTCCGAGGTGCTCAACACTTGAACTATCCTCTAATAGAAGCAAGGTATTTGCAACCCGTTTTTTGTAATGCTCTGGTGAGTATTTTACTCTACCTGATGCATTTTACTAGGTTTTGATGAGTACCTACCCTCATCCGGTACAAACCTCATTTTATAAGGTTCTGGTGAGTACCTACCCCCACCTGGTATTGTAGACCCCAAATCTTGCCCGGCCTCCAAATAAAGCCAGAAAGCTTCCTATTTGAAGACGGCTGAAGCCTAACAAGCCACTAGGAGAGACTATTAGGCCCCCGTACCAAATAGGAAGGTTTTTTGACCCGAAAATAAAGTTCTCGCCCTGAAGGGACGAGACCGCCGTCTGGAAGGACCAGACCGCCGTCTCGTCTCAACGCCAGGACGAGACCACCGTCTCGATTTTCCAGACGGCGGTCTCGACGCCTGCAAAGTCGAGACGGCGGTCTGGATTTTCCAGACGGCGGTCTCGACTTCTGCATAGGTCGAGACGGCGGTCTGGGTTTTCCAGACGGCGGTCTCGACCCCCTGCATGGTCGAGACGGCAGTCTGGATTTTCCAGACGGCAGTCTCGACCTTGTCAGACGAGAACGGCGGTCCCGACCTGTCAGGCGCGAAAAACTATAAATAGGGGTCCTCCCCCCCTCATTTCCACACAGAATCCAAGATAGCTCTCCCTTCTCTCTAGACTTTCTCTCTCTAAGAATCCCTCTGAGGCATTTCCGGAGTTTCTGAGTGTCTCTAGGCATAGACTGAGCGTTCTAAATCTTCTTTAGAATCCCTCCGAGGCATTTCCGGAGTTTCTGAGAGTTGTAGAGTGAAGGGTTGCCAAAACGCACCCTCTCTTTCAAGAAATATAAAAGCTTGCTTTGGAGGTGCATATTCTCCCTCTCTATTTTTATTACTGCCATTTAAATTACGCAATAGAAGCTAGGGCCATGTAGTCATAAACTTAAATTCCGCATAATAAAAGGGTAAAAGTGCATTTTTCCAGTTTAATTATTCAAAGTAGCCGGCCTATCATAGGGAACCCGAAAGGGGCATCGTAAAGGAACTAACACTTCCTTTACACGTAACTAACTCCCTTACCCAACTCTGGTTCTAATGACCAAAGTTGGTTTTCGAAAACCAACGCCTTTTTAAACCCCTTTTCCGATGTTTATGGTAAAAATATCGGTGGCGACTCCATAGAACCCAAAATTAAATAAGTCCCTGGGTTAGCTCGGTTATCGGACAACCCAGGGATACTTTCGAAAACCTCGCCCCTAGGTTAGCCCGGTTATCGGACAACCTAAAGGCGTTGTAACCACCAATAAAAAATGCGAAAATCAAAGAGGGTCGAAAAAACCATCGCGTCGCTCCGACCGACCTTCTCTCTTTTGAGACGGCGACGACAGATGGCGACTCCACTGGGGAAGCCTAGAGAGTTGATCCCATTTAGTGATGGGCTGGCTTAAAAATAATTAAACCAAGAAAATAGCGCTTTTACCCTACCTTGTATTATAACATGTTTTATTGTTTGGCTTTCAAATAACTGTTGCTTGTTTCTACTTACGCAATTGATTGAAATATAAATTGCACACAAAACCCTTGCACACTACAGTTCCCTCTATACCCAGGGGCAAGTAAGAAAACCATAGGGAGTGGGTGGCAGGTACGGTTCGCTGCAGTTAGGGCCTTGTGCCCACCAGTGTGATCGGAAACCACCACTCAAGGTGATAACCTTCCTCTTTTGGCAACAAGACCGACTCTGGCCTTAGTGCTGAGCATGGTTGGACGGCTGGAGAGTGGGGACCCTATAATGGGGGCACCTTGGGGGCCTTAGCCTGGTGAGAACAGTTAGAACCTACCCTAACCAATGCACCTTTCTGCACGAAAACCCTACCTCGTGATAAAAACGAAGTCTCGCCTGTTCGGGGATGATCGAATTGTGTGTGCATATGACTGTTGCATTTGTATGTTGCATAGCATAAACAAACAACAGAACAAAATCACAAAAATTTTTTACAAATAAACACCCTTATCTCGGACAGTCTACCTTTTAGCTAGCCTGGTTTCAGGTTCTTTGTAAGCTAAGTAGCCACGCAGTTCCGATAGAAGAGATAAGGGACGATAAAATATTCTTTCGCATAAAGCCATATTTTATCTCGGACAGTCTGCCTTTTAGCTAGCCTGGTTTCAGGTTCTTTGTAAGCTAAGTAGCCACGCAGTTCTGACAGAAGAGATAAAAGGCTATAAAATAAAAATCGAAAAACAAATAAAATAAAAACATTTATAATTTTGACAAAGTCAACACCATTCATATTACTTCATATTACATGAGTAAAGAAAAACCAAGAGAGAAAATAAAAATGAAAGCACATTCAACATCATTTAAACAAAATCTCTCATGCATGAGCATATTCATGTTAGTCTAAGCACTCAACATGCATTAATAAATATTTTTCGGGCATTCTAGAAAGTGGCTGGTCCTCTCCCCACTCGTACTCGTGCACAAAAGGCAAGGGCAATGGAAAATCTGGAGGAGCAAAACCGGAAGCTCATTGCAGAGGTTAATACCCTCCGCGAGCAGGTGGCCCAATTAATGGAGGTCGTGCGCCAGGGTCAGAGCAAGGGCGGCGAAGGCCAAGCTGAACATGTCCCTCCCCATGAGGAAGAGGAGGAAGAATACTTTTTTGGCGAGAAGGACGCTAAGACTACACGCATCCTTACCCCAGAAGTATCCAAACAACAACTCTCCGCCCTGGAGGAGAGGCTGAAGGCGGTCGAAGGACATAACTTCGACGTCAAGGAGGTGGCTGACATGTGCCTCGTAAAGGACATACGCTTCCCTCCCAAATTCAAAATCCCGGACTTCCCCAAGTACGTCGGGATGACCTGCCCTAAGAACCACCTTACGATGTATTGTCGTAAGATGGCCGCCCATGCTGACAACGAGAAACTCCTGATCCATTGCTTCCAGGAGAGTTTGGCGGACACGGCTCTCAATTGGTACATGCAATTGGAGAGAGGGCAGGTCCAGAACTAGACGCAGCTGGCAGACGCTTTTCTTCGTCGTTACCATTATAACATCGATCTGACACCCGACAGGTCAGATCTTAGAGCACTGAGCAAGAGGAACGACGAGCCCTTTAAAGCATATGCCCAAAGGTGGAGGGAGATGGCAGCCCAGATAGAGCCTCCTTTGACGGACAAGGAGACAGTGGCTATGTTCATCGACTCACTGACTGGAGCGTACTACGATAAGGCAATAGCCAGTACCTCCAACCTCTTCTCGGACATAGTCACTGTGGGCGAGAGGGTGGAGCAAGGACTGAGAAACGGGAAGATAGCACAGTCTTCCCAAGCTGGTGTCTCCTTTAGGAAGCCTGCCGGCAAAAAGAAGGACGAATCTGTACACGCAATCAATTTTGCCACTCTTTCTTCTACCCCGCAAACGCCCAGGAAGCCCCGTAAGAAAGAAAGGAAGTTCACTCCCATCTCCACTTCCTACGGACTGCTGCTACCTCAATTGCTGGAGGCCAAGCTCCTGACCTGCGTCCCTCCCAAGAAACAGCTGGAGCCTCCCTACCCCGAATGGTATAAGCTAAACGAAAAATGCGTGTACCATTCGGGCTCACCCGGTCACTCTATAGAGAATTGCTTGACCCTTAAGTATCGGGTTCAAGAACTAATCGACACCGGGTGGATTACTTTTGACACCTCTGCTTCCAGCACGGATGACAAGCCTCTGTCGAAGCCAGAATAGCAGAGAGGGAGGATTGGGAGGATCAGCCCTAGGGTCTTTTCTTTTTTTAAGCTTTTCTCTATATCTCTTGCGGTCCTCGCCCGTGGCCGCAGGAATTTTGATTAAAAGGGCTTGTACATACATCCTCATTTTCATTAATATACGAGGCATTTTTGTCATATTCATTCTTTTCCCTCTTCTATTTATTATTCCTTCAAAAATAAAATGAATAATAAAATCTATGACTAAAACAGAACCTAAAATGCATCATGTCTATGATTGATGACTCTCTGTGGACCCTGGAAACGGGAGACGAATGGATTGAGTTCGACAGTGAGCAGGAGACCATTTCTCCGGACATGCAAAGGATGCTGGAAAAGGAAACGCGCATCATACAACCGCATCAGGAGGAAATAGAAACTGTCAATTTGGGGAAAGAGGATGAGGAGAAAAAGGTGAACATCGGCACCCAAATGGAAAGTGACATGAAAAAGGGATTGATACAGCTTCTGAAGGAATATATAGACGTATTTGCTTGGTCGTATCATGACATGCTTGGGCTTGACACGAGCATAGTGGAACACAGATTGCCACTAAAAGAGGGGTTCCGACCTGTAAAGCAAAAGCTCAGGAGAATTAAACCCGACTGGTCCTTAATGATAAAGGAGGAGGTACAAAGGCAGTTGGACGCCAATTTCCTGGTAGTTTCCAAATACCCAGAATGGTTGGCCAACATAGTACCCGTCATCAAAAAAACCTGGGAAGGTCAGGGTCTGCGTGGATTATAGAGACCTCAATCGAGCAAGTCCAAAGGACGACTTTCCCCTACCACACATAGATACACTGGTAGACCATACCGCTACCAACACGCTGTATTCCTTCATGGACGGGTATGCGGGGTACAACCAAATCAAACTGGCCATTGAAGATAGAGAAAAAACCTCCTTCATTACACCATGGGGTACCTTTTGCTACCGAGTGATGCCATTCGGACTGAAAAATGCGGGGGCAACATATCAAAGGGCTATGGTCACACTGTTCCATGACATGATCCACAAAGAAATAGAAGTATATGTGGACGACATGATCGCCAAGTCCAGAAATGAAATGGACCACATTCAATATCTCCGAAAACTTTTCGATCGGCTTCGGAAGTATCAACTTAAGCTAAACCCGACAAAATGTACTTTCGGAGTACGATTAGGAAAACTCTTAGGGTTCATTGTCAGTGAAAGAGGAATTGAGGTGGACCCCGACAAAACAAAGGCAATTTTGGAAATGCCTCCACCAAAAACGAAAAAAGAGGTCAGAGGCTTTCTAGGCCGAATCAACTACATTGCCCGTTTCATCGCACAGTTAACAGATAAATGCATCCCCATCTTCAAACTGTTGCGCAAGAATCAGCCAACGGTGTGGAGCGAAGAATGCCAACAGGCGTTTGATAAAATCAAAACCTGTTTAACCAATCCACCAATATTGGTACCACCTGTTGAAGGGAGACCCCTGATCCTATATTTATCAGTTCTCGAAGAGTCAATGGGATGTGTGCTCGGCCAGCATGATGAAACCGGAAGAAGGGAACGGGCCATTTATTATCTCAGTAAGAAATTCTCGGACTACGAGACCCGTTATACACCATTCGAAAAGACTTGCTGCGCATTGGTGTGGGTCACTCAACGTCTCAGACAGTATATGGCCCGACATACAACATGGTTGGTCTCCAAAATGGATCCAATCAAGTACCTATTTGAAAAGCCCATTCTGACTGGAAGAATAGCTAGGTGGCAAGTCCTCCTCTCAGAATTTGACATCGTTCATGTCACCCAGAAAACTATTAAGGGAAGTCCCCTAGCGGATTATCTAGCCCATGGATCCACAGATGAATACCAGTCCTTACAAGACGACTTTCCCGATGAGCATATCATGCACATCGAACACGATGAGACTAAAGAAGAGATGTGGACCATGTTCTTCGATGGGGCTTCCAACATGCTTGGACACGGGCTAGGAGCTATTTTGATATCCCCCGAAAAGAAACACATTTCTGTAACGGCCAGGCTTAATTTCGATTGCACCAACAACATGGCCGAATATGAAGCATGTGCACTAGGAATCCAAGCGGCTTTAGATCATGGGGTCACTAAGCTCAAAATATTCGGTGATTCATCCCTTGTCATCTATCAACTTAAAGGTGAATGGGAAACCCGAAATGCCAAATTAATCCCATACCTAGAGTATATCCGCGAGCTAGTCTCGAGAATGGAAAGCGTCACTTTTCAGTACATCCCTCGGGAAGACAACCAAATTGCTGACGCCCTCGCCACACTATCATCCATGTTTGCCCTGGACCAGGAACATGAGATGCCAATCATTCAAGTCAAACTGCATGATAAACAAGCCTTCTGCATGGCAGTAAATGCCGAGCGCGATCAAAACCCCTGGTACCATGACATCAAGCGGTACCTCATAAAGGGCGAATATCCTGAAGGAATCAGTGACAATGATAAGCGAACCATTCGCAAAAGGGCCATAGGGTTCACGTTGATTGAAGGAACCCTCTACAAAAAGAGCCCCGATTCCACTCTCTTAAGGTGTGTAGACCAAGGAGAAGCCCAAACACTGATAAAAGAAATCCACAAGGGGACTTTCGGAACCCACGCACCCGGGCATGTCATGGCAAAGAAAATCCTCAGGGCAGGGTACTATTGGTCCACGATGGAAGCTGATTGTCACCAATATGCCAAGAAATGTCACAAGTGCCAAGTATACGCCGATAACATTCATGTGCCACCTGCACCTCTCAATAACCTGGCTACACCTTGGCCATTTTCTATGTGGGGCATGGATGTCATCGGACCCATCGAACCCAAAGCGTCGAATGGCCATCGCTTCATATTGGTAGCAATCGACTATTTCACCAAGTGGGTTGAAGCGGCATCATACGCACATGTAACCCGGAAAGTGGTGACCACATTCATCAGGAAAAATATTATATGTCGGTACGACATCCCTTATAGGCTCATTACTGACAATGGGACCAATCTCAACAATAAGATGATGGAAGAATTATGCCAAGACTTCAAGATCCAGCATCACAATTCCTCTCCGTACCGACCAAAGATGAACGGTGCAGTAGAGGCAGCCAACAAAAATATCAAGAAAATCATTCAGAAAATGGTGGTTACCTACAAAGACTGGCATGAAATGCTTCCTTTTGCCTTGCACGGTTACCGAACGTCAATACGGACCTCCACAGGGGCTACCCCATTTTCCCTCGTATACGGAATGGAGGTCGTGCTACCAGTAGAGGTCGAAATACCCTCTCTGCGAGTTGTCATGGAAGCCAAATTGACAGAAGCTGAATGGGTCCAGAACCGGTATGATCAATTGAACCTAATCGAAGAAAAACGACTGGACGCCATATGTCGGGGGCAGGCTTATCAGCGGAAAATCAAGAAGGCATACGACAAGAAGGTTAATCCCCGCACTTTCCTAGAAGGAGATCTAGTAGTGAAGAAACTACTTCCAGCCCAGAAAGACAAAATCGGGAAATGGGCAGCCAACTACGAAGGACCCCTCGTGGTCAAGCGAGCCTTCTTAGGAGGAGCCCTTATTCTCACCAACATGGATGGAGAAGAGCTCCGATACCCTGTCAACTCAGATGCGGTGAAAAAATACTACGTCTAAAAGACATTGCTCATGACCCGTCAGGATGAAAACTCGCAAAGAGCGTCCTGGGCAAAAGATAGGGCCTACATACCTCGCTAGGACACGTCCTAGGCAAAAAGTAGAGGGTACAAAAAAAAAAAAAAAAAAATATATATATATATATATATATATATATATATATATATACAAAGCAATGATTACCTTAGCCGAAAACCGCAAAGGCGACTAAGGTAATACCTCCACAATAGCAAGCAGACTTCGCATAGTCTTCACTCCGGACTCAGGCATCTCAACTAAAGGGACTGGGAAAAACGGGGAAACAAAAATCACAGACATGATTGTGGCACCCTCATACAGTTCAGCCAACCTTGGCCAGCCATGCTTACAAATTCTTTTGTAAAACCCCCATGTAAAAATAAACCATTTGTTTATATCAATAAAATTGTCTTTTCCTCTATTTACCTACTTGTGTAAATGCCTCTGTATTAACAAAATATGAGCATGCATAAAACAAGCAATTCGAGAAAGCATAAAGACAAAGACGAACATCACCAACCAGGGCCGTCCCAAGTAAAAAGTACAAGGTAGCTTGCTAGATCGAAAACCCGCAAAGGGTGGTCTAGGAAAAAGACAGGGTTAAAACAAAAAGTGCAAAAGGAATAATCGTGAGAGAACAAAAAGAAGGAAGCACTGGTCACTTTCTAGATGTCCTCAACTAAAACAAATGGCATAAAAAGCATCCACACACAAGTAGTTGCACAAAAATGACTTTGTCAAAAGCAGAACAAACAAATAAAAGATCAAAAAGCATTCATACCTGCATTCTTAAACAATAAAAAAGGGTATCCCGGTACGACTTCGCCGACCTTTTGCCATCCTTTCCAAAAGTCAGCGTAACAAAAAAAACAAAAAAAGCTTAAAAGAGAAAAGGCATACGCTCAGGAAAAAGCCAAAATCCAAAATCGCGAGAAAAAAAAATAACCGCGAAAAAAGGCAGGATTAAACCATCACCAAACAAAATTCTGACTATCAAGCAAAAGTCGAACAAAACAAAGAAAACCCGACCAACCAGCAAGAGTCGGATAACCACCACAAAAAGTTGAAAACAAAAATCCCCAGCAACCAATAGAGCTGGATGAACAACAAACCAGATTTCCGGCAACTCGGATGCCCATTCCAGAAAGGTCCAAACCACAAACACAAAAAATCACTCTCCAGGAAGACGGCGCATGAGCTACCCGAGCAGTAAGCCTCCACCACCACCAGTCCTACGCAGTGGACTGTACCAGCCTGATAGGGGGTTTTATACCTATCAACCAGCACACAAGGAGTGCCTTAACGACGCATGGGCCACCTGAACTGTAAGCCGCCACTACCACCCTGATGGGGGGATCATACCCATCCGGTCCCACACAACGGACCGTACCACCCTGATGGGGGGATCATACCCATCCGGTCCCACACAACGGACTGTACCACCCTGATGGGGGGACCATACCCATCCGGTCCCACACAACGGACCGTACCAGCCTGATGGGGGGTTCATACCCATCCAGTCCCACACAACGGACTGTAACTACCAGCCTGATGGGGGGTTTATACCCATCAACCGAAGGATCGGCTACGTCAGGAGTAGTATCCGGAGGTTCTACCACATCAACCGAAGGATCGGCTACGTCAGGAGTAGTATCCGGAGGTTCTACCACGTGTCAACCAAAGGGATCGGCTACGTCAGGAGTAGTATTCCAAAGGTGCACAAACACAACATCTCCCCAGAGGATCACCTGCCACAAGACGGGACGTCCGAAGGGTAGCCGGGCAAGAGGGTCAACTCCTTTACCTTCCTGTCTACCTGTCTGGCATGACAAGCCAACAGTCGACCAGTCGGGTAAAGGGGGGGCAGCTGTAGACCCCAAATCTTGCCCGGCCTCCAAATAAAGCCAGAAAGCTTCCTATTTGAAGACGACCAAAGCCTAACAAGCCACTAGGAGAGACTATTAGGCCCCTGTACCAAGATAGGAAGGTTTTTTGGCCCGAAAATAAAGTTTCTCGCCCTGAAGGGACGAGACCGTCGTCTGGAAGGACCAGACCGTTGTCTCGTCTCAACGCCAGGACGAGACCGCCGTCTCGATTTTCCAGACAGTGGTCTCGACGCCTGCAAAGTCGAGACGGCGGTCTGGATTTTCCAGACGGCGGTCTCGACTTCTGCATAGGTCGAGACGGCGGTCTGGGTTTTCCAGACGGCGGTCTCGACCCCCTGCATGGTCGAGACGGCGGTCTGGATTTTCCAGACGGCGGTCTCGACCTTGTCAGACGAGAACGGCGGTCTCGACCTGTCAGGCGCGAAAAACTATAAATAGGGGTCCTCCCCACCTCATTTCCACACAGAATCCAAGATAGCTCTCCCTTCTCTCTAGACTTTCTCTCTCGAAGAATCCCTCCGAGGCATTTCCGGAGTTTCTGAGAGTTGTAGAGTGAAGGGTTGCCAAAACGCACCCTCTCTTTCAAGAAATATAAAAGCTTGCTTTGGAGGTGTATATCCTCCCTCTCTATTTTTATTACTGTCATTTAAATTACGCAATAGAAGCTAGGGCCATGTAGTCATAAACTTAAATTCCGCATAATAAAAGGGTAAAAGCGCATTTTTCCAGTTTAATTATTCAAAGTAGCCGGCCTATCATAGGGAACCCGAAAGGGGCGTCGTAAAGGAACTAACACTTCCTTTACACGTAACTAACTCCCTTACCCAACTCTGGTTCTAATGACCAAAGTTGGTTTTCGAAAACCAACGCCTTTTTAAACCCCTTTTCCGATGTTTATGGTAAAAATATCGGTGGCGACTCCATAGAACCCAAAATTAAATAAGTCCCTGGGTTAGTTCGGTTATCGGACAACCCAGGGATACTTTCAAAAACCTCGCCCCTAGGTTAGCCCGGTTATCGGACAACCTAAAGGCGTTCTAACCACCAATAAAAAACGCGAAAATCAAAGAGGGTCGAAAAAACCATCGCGTCGCTCCGACCGACCTTCTCTCTTTTGAGACGGCGACGACAGGTATGAATCTGCGTTTTTGCTAGATTCTGATGAGTACCTACCCTCATCCGGTATAAACCTTTTTTATAAGGCTATGGTGGGTACCTACCCCCACCCGGTACGAATCTGCATCTTTGCTAGATTCTGATGAGTACCTACCCTCATCCGGTACAAACCTTATTTTTATAAGGCTATGGTGGGTACCTACCCCAACTGGTATGAATCTGCATTTTTTCTAGATTTTGATGAGTATCTACCCTCATCCGGTACAAACCTTATTTTATAAGGCTATGGTGAGTACCTACCCCCACCTGGTATGAATTTGCATTTTTGCTAGATTCTGATGAGTACCTACCCTCATCCGGTATAAACCTTATTTTATAAGGCTATGGTGAGTACCTATCCCCACCTGGTATGAATCTGCATTTTTGCTAGATTTTGATGAGTACCTACCCTCATCTGGTATAAACCTTATTTTATAAGGCTCTAGCTGGTATGAACCCTATTCTATAGGGCTTTGGTGAGTACCTACCCTCACCAGGTACGAACCTTATTCTATAAGGCTCTGGTGAGTACCTACCCTCACCCGGTACAAACCCTATTCTATAAGGCTCTTGTGGGTACCTACCCCCACCTGGTACGAACCCTATTCTATAAGGCTCTTGTGGGTACCTACCCCCACCTGGTACGAACCCTATTCTATAAGGCTCTTGTGGGTACCTACCCCCACCTGGTACGAACCCTATTCTATAAGGCTCTTGTGGGTACCTACCCCCACCTGGTACGAACCCTATTATATAAGGCTCTTGTGGGTACCTACCCCCACCTGGTACGAACCCTATTCTATAAGGCTCTTGGGATGCTCTTTTTCGGCATTCAGTCTTTTGATTGATGAGTACAAACCCTCATCAGGTTTTTTTTGGAGATGTGTTGGCGGCTTATTGTCTTTGATCATGCGCCTATTCCATGGGGAGTGATTGATCTTTCTTTTTGACTTTTCTGTTTCAGTCATCCGATTTTACCGGGAATTCTTTGCTTTTTTGGCTTTTTCATTTTAGCCATCCGGTCTTGCCGGGGATTCTGGTTTTTGGCTTTTCTTTTTGTTGCCCCCTGGTGATATGGAGGATTTGACTCCGTATTTTCTTTAATGGACTCTTGTGTAGTCCTTATTCTCCTTTGGGGAAGTGGTAGAGATTCTTGCATGAGTGTGCTTGATGACTCATATGGTGATGCCGCTGAGTCATGAGGTAATCTTTTTGTTTTGCCTTTGGAGTAGGCAAGGATCCTCTTGGGGATGATCAAGCCTTTCCATTGGCTTTCTCATGTTGATGGCTTCCTTCTTTCTTGGAATAGAAGGTTGGAGCTAGTTTCCTTGAAGCTCCTTATTCTGCTAAAATGGTTTTGATTTTGCCTTTTTCTTTCGCGATTTTTATTTGGAGACTGGATTTTGGCGCCTCCTATTTTCAACCACAAGTATGGAGACTATCCTCCTTATATGCATGTTAATTATTCTTGTTTGAAGAAAATTATTTTTTCTTGATTTTGACAAAGTCGTACTATGCAACTACTTTGTGTGTGAATGTCCTAAATGCCATCTATTGTTTATTTATTTTGATGCATTTAGAAAGTAACTGGCCTTCTCCCGTTGGCTTCTTATGAATATGCCGATGGGCTTCTTTTTTATGATCATGATGATGGGCTCCTCATTTATAACCATGATGATGGGCTCCTTTTTTTTATTCATCTTTTGGTTTTTTGGCCCTATCTTTTGCCTAGACCGCCCTTTACGGGTTTTTGATCTAGTGGGCTGCCTTAATTTTTGGCTAGAATATCTTAGGGGGCTTTTGCCTTATCTTTTGCCTAGATCTTTCTTTTGGGGTTTCCAATTTAGCAGGCTACCCTAATTTTTACCTAAGAATATCCTAGTAGGCACTTATTATTTTCTTATTTTTTTTTATGCTTCCTTTTTTTAGATGCATGTTTGATCTTTGATTAAAGGTCTTTGCGCATATTTATGATTTATCAATAAAGAGGCATTTCCATAATATTTGGTCAAGAGAAAGGAAATAAAAGGGAATTTTATTGATAAATGAGCAAAAGTTTTATTTCTTGTATAGCAGGATTTCAAAAGGTATTTAGAAGAATGGGTGGTCAGGGTTGGCTATACTATATAGGCTTAAATAGTCATGTCCATGATATCTGCCCCCTGGTTCTCCTAATTGCTTCAATTGAGATGCCTGAGCTCAGAGTGAAGACTATGCAGACTGCTTGCTTCTGGAAGAATGTTACCTTAGCTGCCTTTCGGTTTTCGACTGAGGTAACCATTGTTCTTAGTAAGTTTTTTTTCTTTTTTCCCTTTTTTTTTACCTCTACTTTTTGCCTAGGACGTATCCTAGCGAGGGATCTAGACCCTATTGTTAGAAAAGTAGTTTTAAATCAAGAGGGGGGGTGAATTGATTTTTGAAAGTTTTTTCGCAATACACAGATTATCTAATTCGAAAAAATTAAGTTTCTAAAAATCTTTTTGAATTACCAAGCAATCAAACAATATAAGCGCAGCAACTGAAATTAAAGAGAGAAAGGTTAGGAAAGATTTCACCGGTAATTTTATACTGGTTCACCCAATACCAGGGCTACGTCCAGTCTCCAGCCAAATTCCATCTGGGTTCCACTAGAATAGATGTTTTACAGACTCACCCTCTTACACCTATTCTAACTCTCCACCAAGAACCAAATTCCAGCTCTTGGAAACCTCTGCAACCAAATTCCAGCCGCAGAGAAACCAGTGCCCAAATTCCAGGCACCACACACAAGAACCAAATTCCAGCTCTTGCTTTAACCTTTCCACCAAGAACCAAATTCCAGTTCTTGGCAACTTTCTACAACAGCTGCAGAAAACTTGTACCCAAATTCCAGGTACAAAACAGTACAAATGAATGAATAGAAATTTAAAAGAAGAAACAAAGAAAGCTCAAACCGGATTACACCAATCCACAGTCAGTATCTTCTTCAAAGAAATGCAAAGTGCCTCAAGAAAGATTTCAAAAGAAGTTCACAAAAACAGTTGTGTATCTTTCTTGAAAAATGCTAATAGTTGTTTGTATTGATTGCTTGAATTGTGTAAAAACTGATATGTGATCTCTTGTTTCAAAGTTTCAAGCAAATTTGTTTATAAAAGAGTATTTTCAAATCTGCTGCATTTAATTAATCTGTTGAAAGTTTGTTTTAATCTGTTGAAATAGCCGTTACAATCTGTTAAAAGTCCTTTCAACCCATTAATGCATTCTTGATCTTTAACAGAAAATGTTTTAGTTGATACGACCACGTTTTTATCAGTTAAAACGTTTTACAAACATTTTCTAAGTATAAAACAATCGATTGAATCGCGTATTAATCGATTGATATGTTTAAAAACCTTCTTATAAAACTTTCTAAGTTATTTTAGCTGATATAAAGTCGTTTCAATCGATTGAAAAACTGCACATATATTTTCAAGTCATTTTAATCGATTGAAAGTTCGTTTTAATCGATTGAAAAGATTTTCTAAGTTATTTTAATCGATTGAAATACGTTTTAATCGATTGAAATAAGTCTGATCGGTCATAATTCAATTCTGATCGATCATAACCAACTCTGATCGGTCATAATCTCATTCTGATCGATCATCCTGACATCCAAAGTGATTTTAATCGATTGAAACGTGTTTTAATCGATTAAAATAATTCTGATCGCTCATATTTAAGATCTGATCGATTATATTGCATTCTGACCTATTATATTCGAATTCTAATCGGTCATAAAGAGTTTTAATCGATTAAAAGGTTTTTGTATCAATTAAAATACTGTAAAAACACTTTTTAAAACATTCTAAGTGTTTTTAATTGTTTCTTTCAAAACTATATCAGTTAAAAACATTGTTAAGAAAGTTCTTTGTCAAAATGCTTTTGTTTGATTTGTTTAAAACTATTTTTGAGGCATTTTGCAAATTGAGTGAAGAAGCTTTATGCAGTGGAAAAGGTAAAGTGGTTTTACCTAAGCTTTCTGTTAAGACACACTAAGTCTTCAGCTCCTTTGTTCTGAGTGACTTGTTTGACAGCTGCAGAGTTGACCCTTGACTTTATCTTTGACTTCATCAAATCACTGAGATCTTTGCTAGGATCACTTTCACCTATCTTTTGCCCAAGGATGCCCTTTGCGGGTTTTCATTCCTGACGGGTCATGAGCAATGTCTTCAGGCATAATACTTCTTCACCACATCAGAATTGATTGGGTGTCAAAGTTCCTCTCCATCCATATTGGTGAGGATGAGCGCCCCTCCTGAGAAAGCTCGTTTGACCACAAAGGGTCCTTCGTAATTTGCTGCCCATTTTCCAATTTTATCCTTCTGGGCTGGAAGCAATTTCTTTATAACTATATCCCCTTCTTGATAAGTATGAGGGTGGACCTTTTTATCATAAGCCTTTTTTATCTTCTTTTGATAGGCTTGTCCATGACATATAGCGTTCAGCCGCTTTTCATCGATAAAGCTTAATTGATCGTATCGACTTTGAACCCATTTAGCTTCTGTTAATTTTGCTTCCGTTATAATTCGCAGGGAAGGTATTTCGACCTCTATTGGCAATATGGCCTCCATTCCATATACAAGGGAGAATGGAGTAGCTCCTGTTGAGGTTCGTACAGACGTTCGATAACCATGAAGAGCAAAAGGCAACATTTCATGCCAATCCTTATAGGTTTTAACCATCTTTTGAACAATCTTCTTGATGTTTTTATTGGCTGCTTCTATTGCGCCATTCATTTTGGGCCGATAAGGAGAGGAATTATGGTGTTGAATTTTGAAATCTTGGCATAATTCCTCCATCATCTTATTATTCAAGTTGGTTCCATTATCAGTAATAAGACGATGTGGGATGCCATATCAACATATGATATTTTTCTTAACAAAGGTGACCACTACCTTTTTAGTCACATGTGCATAAGATGCAGCTTCTACCCACTTGGTGAAGTAGTCGATAGCCACCAGAATGAATCGATGGCCATTGGATGCCTTAGGCTCAATAGGTCCGATAACATCCATGCCCCACATAGCAAATGGCCAAGGGATAGCCATAACATTGAGAGGTACCGGTGGAACATGTACATTGTTCGTATGTAC